>CAMZMU010000104.1:28825191-28968330 GCA_947311845.1 Poa pratensis
ACTTCCACCGGCGCACAGACCCAAAGCTCGCCGTCGAGATCGGATCCGCCGCCGAGAGAAACCACCCACGAGGAGAAAACCCTAGCTAAACGCGATCGCCTCCCGATCGCCCTTGGAGAAACTTCCGCTCTTGGTGGACCCGCAGCCTGTCAGTAGGGTGCCGTGTAATCGAAATAGAAAAAAGGCTACCAAGCCTGTCCAAGAAGTTAATAATTCTCGTGTACTATCTGGAATTGGCAGCCGATCTGCTTATTCATCAAGACAAAAAACGTACGTGCAAAGTCCGCTGTAAGAAAGACCTCGCGATCTGTCAAACGTACTTATACTGACGTATAGTGCGAGAGGCTCGTATGAAGGCGGGACTATTATTCAAATTCCATGGAATTTGTTGTTTTTCTAAGGTAATATGTTGTCTCATTCATAACATAAAAGTCATGGTAAAAACATTTAAACATCGATCTGACAACCCCGGAAAAATAGCATAATCATAACTTTTGCACAAGGGACCTTAGGCAAGAAGGGAAATTACAATCTAGACCAAAGACACCCCTAATTTTGATCCCAACACCCGTCACTCGCCTTTGTGAAAATTCAACGAGATTGTGGCTTAATAGGAGTGTTTATTGTACTATTTTGGAACTAAATAATGTTACGATCATGTGAAAATTCAAATATATTGGTCAATAGCATGGTGTGTGTTGCGATAATCACATAGTCACACTCCCCGCAATCATGCTCGCAAAAAACCCAAAATTCGTGTTGTTGGCTTGCCGCCGTCGTCAATCAAGGAACTGACCGATCCAAGGTCGGTCCGGGACATTGCCACCCTCGATGGTTGCCTAAACTACATCGAGCTGCAGAGCACCAACTAGATGACCACGACAACATTGACAGTTGGATGGGAGCAACCAAATGGAGCATGAAGATCACCGACCACTCCGAGGATTAGCACATGGGCCACCGGGTGTATTCCGCAACCATCTCCGACGGATCTTTCAAACTTGAAGGCGATACAGCTCAGCCAAAATTTAGCAACCTTGTCTACTTCCTCGCCAAGTTTTTGGATAATGAGCAAACAACTTGGGTGGTAGCTATCGATCTTAAGAACAATGCAATACATGAATCTATGGAATATAACGCCATTAAGACGGTTGGGTTCTCCATTGGATACGGGGCTTGTAGCATCTCCAAGTATCTCCAAGGGTACTCCAAAAATTCCAGCATGTTTCTTTCTTGATATTTTAATTAGTTGGTATCTTTTGAAGTACGGTGTCTTCGAGAAATTAGTGCTTTCATTGGGTTTGCTTAACTAGCATTTTTCTTCTATTACTTCCATATCGAATGTATAATGATGATATATGCTACTGAGACTTAATTATGTAACTCAGACCTAGGTCAGTTTTAACTAAATTTTGTACTCAGTTGAGTTAAAGTAAAATATAATTATACTAAACTTTTATACTTTCGTAATTTCTAATCATACCGTGGTTTTCACAAATAAACGTTGTATACTACTTGGTTAGCATTGTTAGCAATACAATATTCTTTGTTAATTGTTTTCCCCGTTATATAGTTTCAATGTGTATCACTAAAATATATCTCAGTAATTTTTTCCTTTGTTAGATATTAGCCTTAACAAGATACACAACCACCTTTAATGGGAAAATTCACGTATCCTTGATTTTATTACAACATATGAATTACATTGTGTATATTTATATTATTGTGTGAATATTCTTCTCTAATTTTAATATTATTCAATATATTTGTAGAGATTACAAAGCAAGCCTGACAAATATCATAATAGAGGTGTGTAGTGTATGGTTATGCAAGGGGTTGTATAGATACTTAAGGACTATAAACTTAATAGTTGGCATGAGAACATTTTCCGTAGTCAAACGTGTCTTACAATTTACTGTATATTTGGTAATAAGTTGATAATATGTTGATAATCTATATTTGTTATTGAAGTACCTGGGGTCAAGCTTAGATATCAGATCTTCAAAATTATACTTTTAGTGACATATGTTTTAGCCTAGCAAGATTCAGATCAGAGATAGTTGTGCCCAATATGTACTTATTTCCACACAATTGTTTGGTGTTTAAAGTTCCTTTTTTATCGGAGGCGGCAATTTGGGTAGCAGGTGTAGATGAACCTATTATGTAAAACATTTTTTTCTTTTCAAAATGTTAAAAAATTTCAGAAAAAAATCGGATATACATTAGAACATTTTGTTTTAGCACAAAAAATGTCGTGGAGAAAAATTTGAGAGCTGTGCAAAAAAGACAAAAGAATGTCTCGTACAAAATCATTTTGGAGCGTTCGAATTTGTATTTTTTGCATAGGTCACAAAAAATGTTTTTTCTTCACGTAATTTGTTGTGCTAACATAAAATGTCTTGAACTATATGCGAAAATTTTATTTTGAATTTTTTGACATTTCAAAATTTGTTTTTTGGGAAGTGGGTGCATCTGCACCTGCTACCCGTTATGGATTTCTATTTTTTTATCTCGCTACTCTGCAAAGAAGGTTGAGGCAGGAATACACCCAACAATATATTTGAAATCGTGCAAGATTTTTTATGTCAATACTTGGAGAAGCTGTGCATGTCGGGGGTGATGAGAAAAATGTGTGTGGAGCTAGAGATGCATGATGTGATGTGTGGCTTTGTGGCAGCGATGTTCAATTTTTTCAAGTACGTATTCTATTAATCTACATCCCAACATCAAACAATTTATTCTATTGAATTTTTTAATGAACACATTATCTTACATCTCTTGTTCACTATGAATCAAAAAGCTTACGTTGGTGGTTATCTCATCTATCTCCCTGAAAAGAAATGCTAGGGACATGTTTGTTTGCCAGTTACTCATAACTTGATGAATATTCTAACATGTCACAATTGCGTTGAACATTTCTAATTCTTTCAGGAGGAATGTACCCATTTGACTATCAGATACCAAAAAGAAGAGTAAAAACCCTATTAGGAGTATTGAGAAGAGATATTGCTACCACATGTTCATGGACTGAACATGATTTATTTCATCAGCACACTTGCTATTTCCTACAGATTCATATCAACATAATAAGAGCAGAAGACCTTCGCCTTGGTTGTGAGCAAAAAGCAAGATTGTATGCGACGTTCTTTTTACATAACATAGGATTATAAATTAGTTATATGTGGTTACCTTATTTTGTTTTTCAGACTTACTTCGGTATACTTTAAATTGTATAATCAGTATTGATCTATCCACTTCTGAATTAGTGGGCCTGATCGTGAGGCTGTAATTGCTCCCTATTGTTGTGTGTATGTTAGGTGGGGTGGTTGTAGGGATGAATATGTGGGAGAGGCGTTTTGGCTCCCGGGTGCATATGCTCATGTTATGTTTGTCAAAATTTTAAAAAATATGAAAACACATAAAAAAAAAACTGGAAAAATTGGGCACGAACATATACATGTTTGCAACATTCGTGTAAAATTACGGAAGCAAATGACACTTTATGTGGTCTGTACAAAAAAGACAAAATCCGTGCTTTGAAAAAGGTATTTTTAGATCTCATTTCGGTCACATATTTTGTCTTTTTTGCACAGACCACATAATATGTCATTTGCTTCCACAATTTTGCACGAATGTTGCAAACATGTATATGTTCGTGCCCAATTTTTTTCAATTTTTTTGATATGTTTTCATATTTTTAATTTTGACAAACATAACAGGAGCATTTGCACCCGGGAGCCAATGTGAATTTCTCTAAATATGTTTGCTTGTTTAATAACGTGGGACAGTATAAGCATGGAGGGCGAGATAATTTTTTTTTCTGTTTTTGCGGAGCTCACCGGTACGTAGTGGGTCGACCATTCCCCGACGACATCGGATAATCTACTAACAGATAAGTTTCGTGACACCAACGATAATATTAAGTAGGCTTAGTTCGTAGATGTTGATGTGTGTTTTGCTATGCATATATTCTGTAATGTGCTGAAAATATTCGCAAAAGCATGCAAAAACCATGTCAAACAAACACTACAATAGGGAAAGATGGCCGGGAAAACGAGATAACCCTAACCCACCGCAAAGCCAAAGCTAACCTTATACTCCCTCAGTTACAAAACATAAGACCTGCTAATCTTTCTGGATTTTCCTTATTCCTACGTAAGTGACTTTTTTTAATATGTTGATTCACTCATTTATAAATAAATCAGGACAAAGCCAAAAAAAAATTGAAATTCTTATAATTAGAAACAAAGGGAATAGTGGATTATAAAGTATCCATAAATTCCGCTTGATCGTTGACATTATATATATGATTGACATGACAAGGTGTTACAACTCAGTTGAAAATTGTAGGTATGTATTTCTTATATTTGCGTGCAACCCCGATATTTGATGCGTGTACCGGTGAGCTAGCTATGGCGCCGCTTACTTTGAAATCCTATACAATAATGCGTAGTTACACTGCAAATCACTTATACTACTAATTAACTAATCAACGTCATCTGCGCTGACAACGTGAACCGCGAGGTCTTTATATTTTGCAGTTTGGGATCATGCATCATGCACCGATCCTATTATACATAGCCAATAGTACTACCAAGTACTAGCTCAACGAACCGGTGCTATTAGCGCCCGTTGACAGAGCTGAGTGTCCGATCCAGAGCTTCGACAATGGAGCTGATCACCAGCTGCCCATGGCGATCGTCCCTCCTTTTTTTCGGCACTCTCTGCCTCGCCTCACTCATCTTCTTGCTCAGCAGCCGTCGACGAGGCCTCCCTCCAGGCCCGCCGGTCCTGCTTTTCCTGGCCAAGTGCTTGGCGCTCCGCCGGTCCATCTTCGACCTCCCTCAGATCCTACGCGAGCTACACGCGTGCCATGGCCCCGTCATTTCGGTCCATGTGCGCCCATTCCGCCCGCTCGTCTTCGTCTCCGATCGCCACCTCGCCCACCGTGTCCTCGTCCAGAGCGGCGCGACCTTCGCGGACCGGCCGCCGGCCTTCGAGCCGGGGCTCCTATTCACCTCCGGCGGCCGCAATATCAATGCCTCGCCGTACGGACCCTACTGGCGCCTCGTCCGCCGCAACCTCTCCTCCGAGGTGGCCCGTGCCAGCTCCTTCGCGCCTGCGAGGCAGCGGACGCTGGAGGCACTTGTCGACGACCTCCTCTTCGCATCTGGAAGCGGCGAGCGGCCCGTCACGGTGAGGCCGCTGTTCCGGCGCGCCCTGTTCGACCTCTTCACGTGCATGTGCTTCGGCGCCAGGCTTTCCCCGGAGGTGCTGGACGAGATACAGAAGCTGCTGCTGTGGATGGCACGCACCTTCCTTAGGTACCCCATCTTCTACCGCTTCCCGTCCCTCACCAAGAGGCTCTTCCACAAGCGGTGGGCCTCGCACGTGGCCGTGCGCCGGAGGCTGGACGAGATCCTCCTCCCGCTAATCAACGCCAGGCGCGCCTCCGGCTCCGGAGACCCGTCTTGCTACGCCGACTCCCTCCTGGCGCTGCGAGTGCCCGAGGAGGGCGACCGGCCGCTGACGGACGGTGAGCGGGTCAGCCTGTGCATGGAGTTCTTGAGCGCCGGGAACGACGGCACGGGAGCATTGCTGGAGTGGATCATGGCGGAGCTGGTGAATCGCCCCGTCTTGCAGGCCAGGGTACGGGAGGAGATGAGGAGCAAGCCGGAGCTGGTCAGAGAAGGTGACCTGCCTTACCTCAGCGCCGTGGTGCTGGAGGCGCTGCGGCTGCACCCGCCGGTGCACTTCCTCGTCCCGCACGGCGTGCGGGGCGACGGCGCCGAGATCGGGGGCTACAAGGTGCCTAGGGGCGCGGAGGTGAACGTCCTGGTCGCGGAGGTGGGGCGCGACGAGTCGGTGTGGACGGCGGCGCGGGAGTTCCGGCCGGAGCGGTTCCTGGAGAGCGGCGAGGGGCGCGACGTGGACATCACGGGGAGGAAGGAGATCAAGATGATGCCGTTCGGCGCTGGCCCGCGGATGTGCCCCGCGTACAAGCTCGGCATGCTGCACGTTGCCTACTTCGTGGGGGGACTCGTGAAGGAGCTGGAGTGGCTGCCGCCGGTGGAAGGGGAGCAAGTGGACATGACGGAGACGCTGAATTTCACCACCGACTTGAAGAATCCTCTCCGTGCACGCATCATCCCCAGGAATTGAAGCTACTCTTCTTCTATCACGTAAAGTCACCAGCGGATCGAATGTCAGCTTGAATGTAACTTTAAATGGTGGTTTGTTGATTGTCCCTCCGTGCACGCATACATACTTGAGAAGTATTATTAAAGAGAATGCTAATTTGTCTTAAACTTTCTAAAATGTAGAGTATTGTGTAATGGAGGGAGTATACGTCATGGACTAGCTTTTTGCGCGCTACTACGAATTTTCGCTTGATTTGGAATGACATTTTTCTTACCAAGTGCTTTGGAAGAAAAACAATTTGGACAAAGGTACGAAGTTAATTAGACAAGGAGGACAGGATTAATTTAGGATTTTTCGTCTCATAAACCTGAGGTAGAGTTGCGCAATTTCATTGGAAGCTATATATAGGGAGGAATGGTTGGGCACCAAAAGGTATTCTTTATGATACACTGAAGATGCTGGAGGATGATGCTCTAATCCTGTTCAGCAAAGAGTACAATTGTAGATGCATTCTCCATCGAAGCCGTCGAGAATTACTCATCACCCAACTAGAGAACATGGAAGAACGTTAAACATGATCAGTCGTCATGGCGATTAAAAAAAAGGTCTTTCAACTCACGTAGATACTACTCCCTCCGTTCCAAATTAATTGACTTCCATCTATTATATACTAAAAGCAAAATGAGTTAGCTAATAGAGGCACCACGTTAAGCCACATCATCTAAATTATATTAGTCATTAGATCTAAAATTTATGACTAGGACTTTAAATCACGGCCGTGAGATTTACGTAACAAATATAATATATGTGTTCAAGTTAGTACAATAATTTCGGCCCAACACGTAACACAAATTAACATGCATATATGGTGGGTCCACCAGGTCACGTGTACTACGTACACATGAGTTGGATCCAAGTCCAACGAGTCCAAACCATGCACAAGTCAGGTAGGTTCACGGGATTTACTTTTGTACAGTCCGAGCCAAACAAATATTTAAAACAGTCCTTGCCACATACGGTGTGCATCTGATATATTTGTGAAAAGCATTTTCAAATTACGATCGGTAGGAAATGTGTTTACTTGGCAAGCACATGCTACATGTAGACAACGAAATCAACTTGGTATATACGCAAACATGAGGACTATACCGGAAAGAAATAAGGACGAACAATATTATTTTCGATACTACAAATAGTGCAACATATAGAAACTTTTCAATACTTTTGACCCATATATAGTCTCGCCATGCTCTAATATTTCTCCGGTACAAGGAAAGACTCCCCACGTGAAAGAAATAAGGATGAACTACACATCCAACTCTTTTATCGTTATTTATCAAATTCATCGACTTGGAGAAATAGTCTCGCCATGCTCTAATGTTTCTCCGGTATGTAAGGGTAAGACTCCACACGTGAGTATGTGACGTGCCACACAGAACTATAGCTGCGTCCATTATAAAAATGCCTACAGCTAGAACGTGACGGCAAAAGAAAATGTTGTACTCAGCATGTGAGTATGCGACTTGGAGTATTTATTTAGGCAGTTGTACAAATGTATGAATCGATGCGGGAATATAGGCCATTAATTTAATTCAATCTCTGCATGCAAATCAACAATCAGCAGCTCACGACGGGACCACAGCCATAGATTCCCACTCCCTGAAATCAGCGGCATGAGCAACAAAACAAATTGATCTGGCAATATATATTTTGAACACGAACAATCCAAATTAATTTATACCAAAAAGATGGATATGAAGTGATAGATTTTGACAAGCAATCAAAATTGACATTACTTACTAGGTGGATCTGTAAACTTTTGGATTGTGTAATTTCTGATCTAGATTGCTAAATATCGAGACAAATTATGCTAAGTCGTACATTTGTGAATATAATTTAATTGGCTTCTCACTTAAGCTTTTTACCGTGTAAAAAGATAACATGTTGTGTCTGATGGCATGATCAAATGATATCCATATAGTTATATAGCTTTTCCGAATGTATCTCGATCTTCTATCTATTTTTAAGATAGTTGTCCCCGGTGATTGTGTACTGTTGAAGGTAGGTTTTGACTTGATGTTCCATTGAGTTTAATTTATTACATAGACAATTTTCCAATGAGTTTAATTAATAAAAACTGATGTATCGACAACACATAAAATACTTAAGGAGCGATACACTAAGAATTTGGTACTTGATTAACTGAAATTTGTGGCGTGGTGGTCATCATTAAGATTTTTCTTTTTTGTGTACAATTGATAGAGCCAATTATGTATGCAATAAACAATCTCATGGGAAGTCAACCATTTGTTGCTTGGATAATAGAAATTTATAGGCAAATCAGGTTAATATGTATGAAATTTTGGATGCCTAGAGCTAAATACTTACACTAGCGGTGCACACAACAATTCAACTACCGAGCGTGCCTCGGGATAGTTTTTGTTGGTTTCTTAATTTCTTCTCGAAAATTATATTTTGATTATACAAACATGTTATTGAGAAGATAAGAAATAGAAACATTATTTTATGTATTTCATAACTATTTTAACATTGTTTTTTAGACCTATAATATACGAGAAATTTGCAGCGGGATACTAAGATTTACAAATGTCATATACGGAAGACTCACAATTGTACCAAATAAAGTTAAGTAAGATGTCCACTTAGTTGTGTTCCATAATTCAACAGTATACACAAATGAGAATGTAGAACGCATGGATAAAAGCGTGGAAAATAGATAAAAATATTGCAACCTTCGTTTTAGTACATATAACATTGTAGAAGATTGTATAATTAAGCAAAATTGTATCGCAAAATTTGAGTACAAATTTTATTTATTTATGGAATTCAATAATTTGGAATATAATTTACAAATCAACTTTATCTTGGAAATGTGTCTTTGTCCAAAACGTTGATATATGTTAGAATGAAATAAAAATGTCAATATTTGATATTTGAGGGAATAAGGAGTAGAGGTTCACACGAAATAAGATGAGATTTCTTTATATAGTTTCTCTACAATTACACAAGCATATTAATAATTTGGTATTCCAATAAAAATTTAACTAAACCTTAAAATGGTTATATACACGCCGAATCAAATTATCATAGTGTTGTATATTGAATTGTTTCTATATTAAAAATCACACTCATATGTGTTCATACAAAACATAGATTTTTTAATTGAAGCACATATGATGAATCTAAAAAAGTAAAGAATTTGTCTGGCCAATCACATGAAAGATAAATTATTCAGCAAGCTGATCGCAACATATAGTATTCGTGGAACCGCTTGATCCCTTAAATTTAATTATCAGTAGACCCTGACTAATTGATCTTACTAACTATACATAAAAGCCATTGAGTGAGAAATTATTATTTACACATCAAGATATAGAAATGGATAAAAAAATTGGTGAGTGTAGTGTGAGTTTAACATCACATCAAACTAACATCAAATAAAAAATAAATCCTGGTCCGCTATTTAAATTTAGTTCTATGTACTTATCTAATAACAACGTGTGCACATGACATTTATACCTTTGATAAGTTTTTTATGTTCCCATCAACTATTCTCCCACAAATTGAAAATTATTAAAGATGTCTCCCACTCAAGTGATATTTTATTTACCATGATATTTATGTTGAGTACAGAACTGCAATAACTCTAATGGCATAATATAAGTTTCTATAGAACCATAAAAAGTTTATAAATATGTTGAGACATTGCCCTCGCATTTGCGAGGGCCACCATGCTAGTTTGTCTAAATGTGGATGTATCTATGCTTTAATGCATAGATACATCCACATTTAGACAAATGGAAGTCAATTAATTTGGAACGGAGGGAGTACATCTTTACTATCTCCATCATCCCTACAATCAATCTACGGCCATATAACCCCCTTCGGCTCTTCTCAAAGATTCAAGACGGTTAAACATGATCAGTCGCCTACACGCAAAAAAAAAACATGATCAGTCGCCATGGCGATTCCTGGTTACTACTTTTTAGGGCACCTCGGCAAGGGAAACTACTAATGTTGTTTCTGTTTCTGGTTTGTACCTGACATACAAAAATATCATGTCTTTAGTAATACTCCATAAACAACAATCCTTTCTCAGGACATGCCATAAGTACAGCTGATTTGTGCATTGTGGCAGATCTCAGGACATGACATAAGTACCACTTACAATTATTAATTAGTTATATATGCTCATAACTTCCTATTTATGAGGGCATCAGGATAAGGTTTTCATGTGGGATGTTGCCCAAACCTGACACCTAAAAGGGATACCTCACTATGGCATCCATTTAGATGATGGACATGTTCATGTTTTTCTGTTAAAACGTGTCATAGTCTGAATTTAAGATCTAATAACTGCGTTTTCTACAGGCTTTGTACTTATGTTGGTGATATGTTAACCTTCTGATTGGTTAGAATTAACAAAACAACCAATCACAATGTATAGCTAAATACCCCACTACAAACATAGACACAAATATATGCATTAATCGGCTAGTGCATCATGTACAATAATGATCTTAAAAAGTAATAATAGCACGGGTAGTTGGCACCCGGTGCACCTCTGAGATATTTGGAGATCCTACTATTTTTATGTCAATACTCTACCGCTTCATGTATTTTATTATATTGTTCTTGAAATCGACATCCATCACCCGTTTTGTTTGCTGAGTATCCCAAAACAGGTCTTGGCGAGGAAGTAGACAACATTGCTATCTTGAAGGCTTAAGTTGGGTAGGCCTAGGTTGAGTCTCTTCAAGTTTGGTTGATGAGTTGTATGAGTATTGCCTTCAAAGCTTAGAATATCCAGAGATGTTTGATGAATAGACCATGTGGTCTATGTGACATTCCTCCGAGGGGCTCATGACCTTCATGTTTCATTTAGCTGTCTTCAAACCTTCAATGATACGGCTGTCACTGTTTATTACGTGCCGCAGCTCGACATAGCTGATGAAACCATTGAGGATGCAGTTCCTTAATCGGTGGCGGCAAGCTAAAAATATAAACCTTGGTTATTTTGACAAGAATGTTAGAAAAGATAATATTACGCGAGAAATCGACCTTCTTGCCCCCACACTATATATTCTCTCATGATTATTATCTTGCTTGTAATGTGTTCATGGTGTGCTGTTGGCACATGGACCCAGAGCCTTTCTAACTAAATTTTGGACTCAGTTGAGCTAAAGTAAATATTATTATACTAAACTTTTATACTTTCATAATTTTATAATCATATCGTGGTTTTCACAAATACTACTTAGTTAGCATTGCTAACAATACAATATTTTTTAATTGTTTTCTGATATATAGTTGAAATTTATATCACTGAAAATATATCTCAGTAAAAAGTTTTTCCTTTGTGAGATATTAACCTTAACAAGATGCACAACCACCTTTAATGTGAAAAAAGTCAGGTCTCCTTGATTTTCTTACAACATATTAATTGCATTGTGTATATGTATATTATTGTATGAATGTTCTTCTCCAATTTTAATATTACTCAATGTTTGTAGAGATTACAAAGCAAGCCTAATTAACAAATATCTAATAGAGGTGTGTAGTGTATGGTTATGTAATCGAATATATAGATACTTATGGACTATAAACAGAATAGTTGGCATGAGCAATTTTTCTGTAGTCAAACATGTCTTACAATTTACAGTGAATTTGGTAATAAGTTGTAATCTATATTTGTTACTGAAGTACCATTTATATGGTTATTTAATCACTGATGGACATAAAATTTTATGAGTTCTACTACTTTACACACACACAATTCAATTTTTTACATACGCTAATGGGCCTCTTTATCATACGGTGTACACAAATTCTTTGATCTCAATTTCAGCTACTAGTATTTATAATACTTCAAGAGCAAAGTATTTTGGTAAAACTCAATTTTCAGGTTCCTTTTGGATTTAATTTTTGATCAGTTCTGTTATTTTCTCGAATAAGAAGATAAGCATGGAAATATACATTGGAAATATGTCTAGCAATTTTTTACTACAACATGTGTAAGACATCCATGTGAAAGACTAGAAGCTAAATTGAGTTTGTCATCAGTGATTGAATGGTTCGTTCTTATGTGGTAAAAGGCAGGAAGATAATGCAAATAAAAATTAGGGTTTAAATTACGCGCGGATCCCTCCCCCCACCCCATATCGAAAGAGCGGGATCGTGTAGTTTAGCTTACATTAGCTTAGGTACAATTACAGTAAATAATATGGCGCTTAACACGCGAAACAGACTGAGTGAGTTTAACTAACTTAACAAAAAGAGCTAGCTGGCCGTTGGCTGTTGCTGAAATCCTTCCATCTTTGTCTTTCGTTGTTGTCAAGGTCTCTCTGAAATCCTTCAATCTTTGTTGTTCGTTGTTGACACAAGGTTTGTCTAAAATCACATGTTCTTTGAAGCTGTTGGTGATATCTACGAAGTATTGGCGTTGTAGTAAGTGCAAGGAAAAAATAGCGCACTATAACAAAATAGCGACAGCCTTAAAATACGTTGTTACCATTCTATATCGTGATATAGCATGTTATTAGCGAGATATTAAATAATTATTTATTTAGCGAGACTATTCTTAAAATGTTATAACGTGCTATTTTTTCCCATGAGTAAGGGTCGTGATAAGGACCGAGCGGATAGCATGATAGGCTTGTACCATGCGAGCCAGCCTTCAGTCTTATCTGTTAGAATAGGATTAATTAGCTTAGTTCCTAAGCAATCGTAGGCGCAAGACGCGACCTTGAAACTACGTGTGTGATTGATATCTTTGATATGAGAGAATTTTTTTTTTGCGAAACACAGTACAACGCAGACGCTCACATACACGTGCACACGCACACCCTACCCCTATGAGCACCTCCGAAAGACTGAGCCGGCGGTCGGGTCTTGAGATTGACGAAGTCACCACAGGCGTCTCGCTATCGACGGAACGTCGCCTCCCACTGAAGAATATTTCGCCTAAATGAGAAACACCAATGCCAAATCTAGGATTTGAACTCTGGTGGGCTGGGGTACAACCCCGGCTGCGCATTCAGTTAATATGGTAATTCGGTTCGGTTTATATGGTTATTTGGTTTATACGGTTTCAATACCTCGGTAAATTCGGTTTTGTACAGAATACAGTTCAGTTTCGGTAATAACCAAATAATTTCGGTTCGGTTTCGGTAATAACCAAACTAACCAAAGTTGACGCGAATTTTTGAATAACACCTAACTTTTATGGTTGTATATTGCACTTTTGTATTTTCTTTGACCGGGTTAAATGTCTTAAAAAAGAAAGAAACACAAAAGAATGAAATTTCGGCCAATATAAAATTTATAAGATTCACTATGGTATTTTTTTACCAAGTTGAAAGTGTTGCACAAGAACGAAACAGAAAAGCATGAATTTTTGGCCAATATAATTTTTTTTGAAAGTGTGACACCCTGAAATGTGGGTCGAATGCAGTACACAACAACACGACCAAACCAACAAGTTCATCACGCTTTTGTTTAAAGCACTTACTGCAAGGCCTATATTTATCGTCTCTATGAAGTTGGGCTGGGCCTCCGAAGGGGAATTCTGTGATGGGCTGGGCTGTTCGGTTTACTTGGTTTAACCGAAACATTTCCGTTTAAAACCGAATTAACCGAGGACCTTATGGTTAGCTGTTTTGCTAATTGTAACCGTAACCGTAAACTGAAAAAACCGGAAATTCGGTTCAGTTAGGTTTTTTCTCGGTTCGGTTTTCGGTTTCGGTTCGGTTTTGCACAGTCCTAGGTACAACCACCTCCTAACCATATTGCCACAGACAAGTTCTCCTTGATATGAGAGAACTAGTACATACTCCTCCGTATCAAAATAAGTGTCTCAAGTTTACCAAAAAATGGATATATCTAGACATGTTTAATGTATAGATACATCCACTTTTGAGCAAACTTGAGACACTTATTTTATTTTTGAACGGGGGAGTATATAGTAATGTAATCACCATTATGTTTACACCAATTGCTATCTACATGTAAAACGCTAGAAAAGTAATTAAATCGTTGAGACCAGTATTAACCAAAAAGACATGCATGACGATCGACCTAGCTACATGTAAAACGCTAGAAAAGTAATTAACGCTCCCTACTTGCACGTACGCTAGTCGCCGTACTCTTGTCCTCGGCGCGTTCTCTTGCCCGGCGCGCCTTTTGCATGTCTGCTTCGGCCCCGTCCACGGCGCGTTGCATCTCCTCCTTGGCCTTGTCCACGTCGGCGTCAGCCCTGTCAAGGGCGCGTCTCCTCGCCTCCTTTGCCCTCTCGACCTCGGCGTCGGCCCTCTCGATGGCCCGCGCCCTCGCCTCGACCTCCCTGTCGACATCGGCATCGGCCCTATCTGCCGCCGCCTTCCTGGCCTCGAGGGCCTTGTCCACGTCGGCGTTGGCCCTGTCCGCGGCGTCTTCCCTTGCCCGAAGCGCGGGGTTAACGTCGTAGATGAACCTGCCCACCATGACGCGTTTCCTCGTCTGGTACGTCCTGAACGTGTCCACGTTGGCCTGCAGGCAGCGGCCCAGGGCGCCCGCCGACTTCCGGCAGAGAGCACCATCTTCTTCTTCCCTGGCGTCGGGTCCGTCGTTGGCGACCTTGCACGCCTGCCGCGCCTCGTCCAGCTTGGCCTCGCATCCCATGGTGCATATGGCGTGTATGACTCTGTCCAACTCCGTGTCCCCTATGGGCGTACTATCCCCGGTGGTGGACGTGCGCCGAGGGTACCGCGTGGCGGCCAGTAGGATCTTCTCGACCGGAGAATTCTTGCTGACGTATTCGTCGACGTCCATGGCTGGCTAGCTAGGGTTCTGAAGCTCGATCCCAGGGACCCAATGAAACACGAGATAGATGGGGGGAAAAGAAGTAGAACGCACCTTGACGTTTCTCACGAGTTTGTATTTGTACCAGGCCGCATGCACATGCATAGGCGTACTCAAAAATCTGAGGTATATACGTACCCGATCTGGCCTCTTGTACACGCCGTGGATAGGGCCGACACCTGTCTGCTTATTCGTCAAGACAAGAACGTACACACGTACGTGCAAAGTAATCTCTAAGAATGACCTCGTGTAATATATCTCCAGACTGCAGATGCGTTTAGCTTTTGTTTGCATGGAACTAGTATTTCTACCGGTAACACAGCTGACAGCTGCATAGAGACCCCCACGTGGAGGTCCTAATAGCTCCTAGAGGTGAACATGATTGAAGTTTACTATCTCAATTATCCCTACAACTAATCTACTGCCATATAACTCTCTTCAGATCTTGGAGATTCAAAACGGTGAAACATGACCATTCGCCATAGAGATTCCATGCTACTTCTTGTTAAGACTTGGGACATCTCAGCAAGGGCAATTCATGTCGTTTGTACCTCTGCTTTGTATCTTGCATAACAAAATATCTTGTCTGTAGTAATACTCCATAAACAACAACGTATTCAATTAAGAACAGGCCACAAACCACTTCGTAGCAGCCCCATGATAATTCACCTTATGCTTTACCATACAAATATACTATCACCACACCAAAGGTCATGTATAATAAAGATCTTGAATATAGCACAGTTAGGCAAGCGGGTCTAGAGCACCTCTGAGATATTTGGAGATTCTACTTGCACCGTAGCCAATGGATAAGCCTACTGTTTTTATGGCGTTATACTTCACCAGTTCATGTATTTTATTGGTCTTCAAATCAACAGCAATCACCCATGATGTTTGCTCACTATCCCAGAAGTGGATCTTGGCGAGGAAGTAGACAATATTCTTATCCTTAAGGCTCAAGTTGGGCAGGCCTAGGTGGAGTCTCTGCAAATTCGGCTGAGCTGTATTGCTTCAAGCTTAGAGGATATCAAGATGTTGGATGAATAGACCTTATAGTCCATGTGCCATTCCTCCCAGGGGCTGGTGATCTTCATGCTCCATTTGGCTGCCATCCAACCATCGATGATGCCATCATTTATTTGTTGATGCACCTCGACGTAGTTAATGCAACCATCAAGGATGGCAATGTCCCGAACTGATCTTGGATCGGTCACTTCATTGATCGGCGGTGGCAGGACAATAGGGGTTTCGGCAAGCACGTCACAGAAGATGACATTCCGCGAGAGATCGACCCACACCACCTTTTCTCCGATGGTTAGTGTCTTGCTCGTAAGGTGGCCGTGGTATGATGTCGGCACCTTGACCGGCTTGAAGCTCCAACAGTCTGTCATAGAGTGGTACAAGCATAGGTACGAAGGTGATTTGTATCCGAACATGCAGTCTCTTGCGATGATCACATAATCGCACTCGCTGCAGTTATGCTCTTGTTGATTGGCTGCATGGGGGTTACAATGGCGCAGGATGGCAAGCGAGGGTCCGTTGAAATGGTAGTTAAAGCCGAAGGTGCCACCGGGGTGCGGGAGGTGCTTGAGGGATGGTGGGCTTCCACGGGTGCCGGAGTCGTAGACGAAGAAGTGCAGACACCTAGGTCGTAAGAAGTCGGATTTTGATTTACCGATGATGAGGCCGAGGAGGACGAGGCCGCCGTCCGTCTCAGAGGCGACGATCAGAGGATCAGCAACAAAGTCGGTGTGGGTGTAGGCGGTGGCGTGGACGCAGAAGTAGGAGACGAGCGGCGGAGGAGCGGTGCAGAAGGTGACCTTGAATCTGCCCCGGAGGTCGGGAGCCCTCGCGTCGCAGGACGCGGTGGTGGCGTTGTTCCGGTCGATAAAGTAGGCTTGTTGCTCAATGAGGACGAAACCTGGCCTAGGGAGACCGTCCTCGACGTCGGGGTAGCCATGAGAAGGAGGACTCAGCAGCGGCCGGTCCATGGAGCGCACCAGCAGCTCCTTCCTTTCCGCTTCTTCTTCTTCCCCGATGCAAACCACGTGGTCATCTCTCTCCCTCAAGGAGGAGAGAAATTCTTGCTCTTGTCGGCTTGGGATGATGACAGGAGGAGTCCAACCCACTTCTTCATCTTCTTCTCCAATGCAAACCACGTGGTCATCTCTCTCCCTCAAGGAGGAAAGAAATTCTTGCTCTTGTCGGCTTGGGATAATGACAGGAGGAGTCCAACCCACTTCTTCATCTTCCTCCCTCGAGGTCGAGGAGAGAAAATCGTCCTCTTCTCGACAAGTCCGATACATTGGCTTGGCTATACCCTCCTCGGCGGCTCGGCCTAGTTGATTTATGTAGTGGAGCGGACGGAGGTTGCTGAATCCGAGTTGGAGCTGGAATTGGGATGTGATTCCGGGGCCTCTTCTGTCTCCCAATTCGAATCGGCTCCTGTCCCCGCGCCCTTCTTCCTTGGACAAAATTATCACGACCAGAATTAGCAGACGCTCCTCGTTAATTCTGTCTCCCAGTACGTTCACCTTCCTTCTCCAATCCAGACTTGTGACTCCTGCCCTACGTTTTGCCTTGATGAACAAGCAGATCGGCTGCCAATATACTCCCAGATTCTGTACAAGAGGCCTGATCGGCCACGTACGCCACATACTCGTGCGGCCTCCATATATATAAATTCGATCGTGGGAAAACTCCGATTACACAATCTACGTGCGTTGCTTCGTCCTCCCTGTGATCCATCGAGCTTCAGAACCCTAGCTAGCTTGGACAGAGTCATACACACCATATCATCATGGGATGCTGGGCCAAGCTGGAGGAGGCGCGGCAGGCGTGCAAGGTCGCCGATGGAGCCGACGCCATGGGAGAGGACGACGACGCTCTCTGCAGGAAGTCGGCGGGCGCGCTGCGCCGCTGCCTGCAGGCCAAAGTTGACACGTCGAGGGTGGACCAGACCAGGAAACACGTCATGGGCAGGTTCAACCACGACCTTAACCTCGCGCTCCGGGCAAGGGAAGAAGCCGCCGACAGGGCAAACGCCGTCGTGGACAAGGCCGTCGAGGCGAGGAAGGCGGCCGCGGATAGGGCCGACGCCGACGTTGACAGGGCGGTCGAGGCAGGGCGCGGGCCATCGAGAGGGCCGACGCCGAGGTGGAGAGGGTAGAGGAGGCGAGGAGACGCGCCGTCGACAGGGCCGACGCCGACGTGGACAAGGTCAAGGAGGCCATGAAACGCGCCGTGAAAGACCCCTTGCTACAGCGCCAGTCGGATATCGCCTAACAGCTTCAGAAGAACGTGGGATTTCAGACAGAACAAGTGACAACAACGGGAGACAAAGATGCAAGGATGTGAGCAACATCCAACGACCAACTACATCTCCTTTTGTTAAGTCAGTTAAACTCACTCAGCCTGTTTCACGTGTGAAACACCATATTTACTGTGATCGTACCTAAGCTAGTGTAAGCCAAACTGCATGGTCCTGCTCTTTTGATAAGGGGATGGGGGATGGGAGAAACGCATAATTGCAACCCTAATTTTTTTTCCTTCATTTACCGCGTAACACCAGACCAATTCAACCAGGGTTGACAAGTACAATTTAGCTGCTAGTCTTTCACATGGACATGGATGTCTTACACGTGTTATAGTAAAAATTGCTAGATATTTGTCCAATGTTTATTTTCATGCATAACTTCCATTCGAGAAAATAACAGGAATTGATCAAAAATGAAATCCAAAAGTAACCCAAAATTGAGTTTACCAAAATAGTTCATTGGCTCCTGAAGTACTATAAAATTGAGTTTTACCAAAACCTTTTCAGAGGAGACCTGCCCTAAGTTCCTTGTATGCGTTCACACAGGTACGTTTTCGTGCACTAGATTGATCGAGTGCACTCGCCTGAGCTGCGGCAAGCATTGCACAAGTTGTGGTGTTGGGAGATCCATGAGAACAAGCGGAGGAAGTGGGACGAGTACTTGACCCATCAACAACC
Organism: Poa pratensis; assembly: GCA_947311845.1. Taxonomy (NCBI): domain Eukaryota; kingdom Viridiplantae; phylum Streptophyta; class Magnoliopsida; order Poales; family Poaceae; genus Poa; species Poa pratensis. Next base: position 28,844,186 of record CAMZMU010000104.1, read on the forward strand.
GGAAATTAGAATGTTGAGATCAGGTGATTGAAACCTAGAGAGACGAAGGGAGGAGCCGCAGCTCTACCGCGGCACTGGAGGCGACTGTGGATAAGTTATAGGTCGTAGTGAATTTATATAATTAAATGGTATCTAGTCTTATATCTACTAATTAGAGGAATTATACAAGTTCCCATGTTAATTCCGAGAGAGAAAATACTGTTTTTGTCAGATCTTTCTACGAGCTATCCAAACATAAAAAATGTATGTGCCTCTCCCTGTCTTGACAAAACCTTAGTGTTCGATTCATAAACTGAGAAAATAGGGCAACCTCACCGAGCCCCGAGAGAAGGGCCCTCAAATACTAAATTGCTTTTGTAACTCTTATAATATTGTCACGTAGAATAAACATTCTATAGGCCCTATATAAACGATACAAAGTCGACCTTAGTTTACATGAACAACTGCACTCATAAAACAATACAATGTACCACATAAGAGCAAACCAATTAGATAGCTGGTGACAAGTTTAATTTCGGTTCTAGTATCTCCTCTATATGCCTTACATATGTTATATTAAAACAATTATAGATATATTTCTATTTTTATTTCAAAAAGAACTTTATTAAAGAAACTAACATGAGCATAAGTATATATCATGCAATACAGAGTATTTTCTAATATAAAAAATGGGCTATTGGCCATTTATAAACAATACAAAGTCAAACTTAGTCTACATGAACAACTGGGCTTGATAAGCAATTACAATGATCCACATAAGACCAAGCCTATTAGATTGGTGGTGAAATGTTCAATTTAGGTTCTAGTCACTCCTATATATATATATATATATATATATGATATATTTGTAATTTTTCATTTCAAACATAGTTTTATTTAAGAAACCAACAAGAGCATACGTAGGTATCATAAGATACAGAGTAGGATTGTGGAGATCATATATAATTGAATTTTATATTTGCAAAAATGGTAGAACTCATAATATCTTGTGTTAGAAGTGATAACTATAAGCAATGGTACTTAAATAAAGATTATGGATCGTTGACATTCTATTATAAAATTACTAGTTATTAATGAATCACTGTAACTTCTAAAACACATGTAACCAAGGAAATTATGTTCAGGCCAACTCTTCAATTTATCATCTAGAAACTTCTATATATTTGCTTACATAACCATACACTACACACATCTAACTACAAGATATTATTTAGCTTTATAAAAATATTTGGAATCTATACCAAGTTATTAAATAATATTAAGAATAAAAGCAGAGCATTTGTACAATAATATACATATATACAATGTATAATTCATCGACGTAGAGAACTCAAGGAGACATGTGTTTTTATTTTCCTGGTTTTACATGTAACTTTGTTTCGTATCTTGTTAAGCGTCATATGACACAAATAGAAAACTTCTTCCGCTGCTCAAACAGATTGTCAAGAATATACATTGCAACAATATAACCGAATAATTGATAAAAAAATATTGTATGGTTAACGATGCAAACTAATAGCATACAACATATAGTTGTTAAAACCAAATATGATTACAAAAATCAAGAAGGTATAAAAGTTTAGTATAATTATATTTCTTTTAACTCGCTTAGGTCCAAAATTTACTATGGAACAACATTGAGCGGATTCAGATGAGTGTGGCTACGTTATTGTCGCAAGAGATTACCGTTTCGAATACTAAGCACCATCGTTCCTATGTTTGTACAACTCTGTGACAGACTCTTGGAGTTTCAAGCCGATAAACCTGCCAGCTGAAGCATAAGATGCATACTGTGGCCACATTACAAGCAAGACGCTGACCATCGGAGATGAGGTGGCATGGGTGGATCAATCGCATAATGTCATCTTCTGTGACATGCTCGCAAAACCCCCAGAATTCGTATTACTCCCCGCCTCTCCACATTTAATTCTTCGTATGTTTACGTTGACGGTTAATACAAGTAACAAGCACTAACAGATTGTTTGAATATCCTATTTCCTATCTTTATAAGAACTTTATAATAATGCAAAGCTCATTAAGAGAAAACGTAACTAGGAAGGCTATTTCTCAACATACTTTATTTGTTCATGTATGTGCACTTCATTTACAGGTTAGTTACTAGACTAAAATCAAATGGTTACCAGTTTTCAAACTTTGCTCCTCACAATGTATTCCTTTCTGGACGGTAATGTCATATTTTACGTGTTTAGAGTGGATCAAATATTCACTTTACAGACATGTAGACCATGGCTATGACAAAGATAACATGTAAAAATTATCTGATAACTTTGAATTATTTGGTGTTATCTGCTAACCAGTAATATGATAGATACAGTAAACCAGCGACGAAAAAAAGTTTATCAAAACATATTTAAATGAAATCTTGTTCTAAAGTACTTGTCGAGACAAAACCAAGGATGAAAACGGATCATCAATTGGATTAACAGTTTAATCAATAATTTAGTTTGAATTCATGATTATGAGAAGATTCTTAACATACATACATGACTTGGTCCCGCAAGCTCCTTACATATGCACCGAGCCACACACTAGGCACGGTGAGAAGGTGTGCGAGTCTTGAAACATCGGACGGACGGTTCATGAGACAAATTGCCTTGTTATATTAACCTTACACACAAATATGCATTAATCGGCTAGTGAAGCAGGCGTAATAATATTCATGGAAGTAATTATAGAACAGTAAGTCAGGTACTCTGTACTCTTAGATATTTGGAGATCCTGCTTGCACTATAGCCAATGGATAAGCCTACTGTTTGTATGGCATTATACTCCACCACTTCATGTATTTCATTGTTCTCGAAATCGACAACAATCACCCATGCTGTTTGCTCCCAAAAGTGGATCTTTGCGAGGAAGTAGACAAGATTCTTATCTTGAAGGCTCAAATTGGGTAACCCTAAGTGGAGTCTCTGCAAATTCGGCTGAGCTACATTGACTTCAAACTTAGGGCACACTGAGATGTTGGATGAATGGACCTCGTGGTTCATGTGCCATTCCTCTAAGTGGCTGGTGATCTCCATGCTCCATTTGGCTGCCATCCAACCGTTAATGATGTCGTCGTTTATTTCGTGATGAACCTCGACGTAGTTGATGCAACCATTGAGGATGGCAATGTCGCGAACTGTTCTTGGATCGGCCACTTCATTGATCGGTGGTGGTAGGCCGACAACACGAATCTTGGGAGTTTTGGCAAGCACATCGCAGAAGATGACATTCCGCGAGAGATCGACCCACGCAACCTCCTCTCGAAGGTCAGTGTCTTACTCGTCATATGGCGGGGATATGATGGCGGCACCTCTACCGTCTTGTAGCTCCAGCAGTCTGCCACAGAGTGGTACAAGCATAGGTACGAAGGTGATTCGTGTCCGAAATCGCAGTCCCTCGCGATGATCACGTAGTCGCACTCGGTGCAGTCATGCTCCTGTTGACTGAGTGCATGGGGGTGGAGGGTGAAGTCACTCCGTTGGTTACAGTCGCGTAGGATGGCAAGGGAGGCTCCGTTGAAATGATAGTTAAAGCCGAAGGTGCCGCCGGGGTGCGGGAGGTTCTTGAGGGATGGTGGGCTTTCACGTGTGCCGGAGTCGTAGACGAAGAAGTGGTGGCAGCAAGGTCGGAAGAAGTCCAATCTAGATTTACCGATGACGAGGCAGAGCAGGACAAGGCCGCCGTCCGTCTCTGAGGCGAGGATGAGTAGATCAGTAACGAAGTCGGTGTGGGTGTAGGCGGTGGCGTGGATGCAGAAGTAGGAGACGAGCGGCGGAGGGGCGACGCAGAAGGTGACCTTGAATGTGCCCTGGAGGTCGGGGCCCCTCGCGTCGCAGCAGGCGGTGGTGGCGTTGTCGCGGTCGACGAAGTAGGCATCTTGCTCGATGAGGACGAAATCCGGCCTCGGGAGACCGTCCTCGTCGGGGTAGCCATGAGCAGGAGGACGCAGCAGCGGGCGGTCCATTGATCGTAGCAGCAGCTCCCCCTCTTTTCCTTCTTCTTCTTCGTCGCCATAAACCTCTTCTTCATCATCGTCTTCTTCTCCGCTTGGGACAAAGACACGAGTAGTCCAAATCTCTTCTTCATCTTCCTCCCTCGAGTAAGAGGGGAAGGTGTCGTCTTCTCGTCTTGGGATAAGGACACGAGGAGTCCAAACCTCTTCTTCATCATCTTCATCCCTCGAGGAGGCGAGGAATTCGTCGTCTTCTCGGCATGGGATAAAGACAGGAGGAGTCCAACCCTCTTCTTGGTCGTCTCCCTCATAGGGGAAGTCGTCTTGGACACAAGGTGTCGGACGCATGGCTACCCCTCCTTTTTTCGAGCTAATAGTGCTACGCCTCCTCGATCGGCTTGTGGACTTAAGTAGCTAGCGGAGGAGAGGGGAGGGGGTGGCTGAATCGGAGTTGGAGACGGTAACCGAGATGGAATCGGGATCTGATTCCGTGTCCCCCTCTGAATCTTTCCCTTCTTTCTTTGGACAAAATAATGACGACCAAAATCAGGAAAACGCTCGCTATACTTTCCCTCGTAAAGATGAAGATCAGGTTGGAGAACCGTCCGTCAGTGTCTCGGTTGCGGCCGGTGGCGATGGTGCTGTGCTCGATCCTTTGTTGTGCATGCTCCTAGCTCCGGCGGTGTGCGTGTGCAGAGCTCCAGCACCGTGACCTCGCGAGTCGCGAGCAACTCACGTGTCTCCTCCATTGACGCACACTAAAGTTCGAGGACCTTGAGAAGGAGGGGCTTGCCAGCGGAGGCGCCCCTGTAGCTTGCAGAGGCCGCCGGCGCCACCGGCGTAGGAAGCTGATCTGGTAGCCGTGCTCGAAGCGGGAGAGACGCTCTCGCTGGCATGTGGCCTATGCCACCGGCCGCGTCGCCGGTGATGTTGCCACCGTACGCGTAGCTCACCTGACCGAAACTGGCGGCCCGGCCAATTTCTGGCGACGGCGCCAAACAAGTTCTAGTATAGTTTTCTAAAAACTTTAAAATACTCTGTTCTGTCAAAACTGTGATATGTTGTGCCTACAGCCGAAAATAGTGTTGTTTCCTGATACTATAGTTTCAATTGTTAAAGTACTTACTACCAAACGTAGACTAGGTACCTACATCCGGAATTCCTTTTACACTCTTTAAAACTCGTAAAACATGATTTTTGAATTTTCAAAAATAAAGGGAACACTAGAGCTGGAGAGTTAGAAATCACGACTCGGCTAACAAAAAGATGGAACCCGAATAGTGCCAGCGTACGCGTAGCCCAGCCCACATGGGAGAACCCCGGCGGCCCGTCCACTTTCTGGCGACGGCGCCAAACAAGTTCAAGTATTCTGTTATGTCAAAACTGTGGTATGTTGTGCCTACGGCCGAAAATAGTGTTGTTTCCTGATACTATGGTTTCAATTGTTAAAATACTTTACTACCAAACGTAGCCAGTAGCCTAGATACGTACATCCGGAACTCCTTTTACAATTTTTAAAACTTGTGAACATGATTTTTGAATTTTCAAAAATAAAGAGAACACTGGATCTCGGGAGCCAAAAATCACGACCCAGCTAAAATAATCTTCTAAAACAAAAAAGTTCGGAACCCGAATAGTCCATTATCTTTTTGGGATGATGAAGAGTTGAAGACCTATTTTAAAGTTATTAGGGAAACTTAATCTGGGATCAAACCCATAACTTAGTATCCCTTCGATCCATACTGATTGTCATTGAATTGAATGTAATGTATCTAGACATAGTGTCAGATAAAATTTGATTCGGCAACAATGAATATGGATAGGAGGAAGTAATTTCTTATTTTCGTACGATAACCCATTGGTACCGAGTTTTTAGGGAAATTAGTTTTGCGATGGCAATACAAAAATACTTTATAGATTCTCAATTATGTGGGCTCGTTCCATAACTGTACTTTTTTTGTACTACTACCTCCGGTCTGAAAAAAGAGTCGCATGGTCTACGTACGGTTTGTGTTGGTTAAGTTGTTTTCTCCCGAACATTATAACGGATGGGAGGGAGTACTTTTGATCCATAATAAGTTTCACAGTTTTGAACTAACCCAAGTTCAAAACAGCAACACTTACTTTTGATCGGCGGCGGAAGTACTTGTGTGTAACATGGATAATGAAATTTATATCTGTAGAGGCAATGATGCTACGATGGGATTAGACAGTCTGGACAGACAATCTTTCCAGACTGTAACTTCGAAAACACACGCAAATGGGAAAACTGTTAACAGAATTGTTGGCCAACGGTTCCCAACATGCACGACGACGACAAAAAAATACAAGTAACAGAAGATTTGCCCAAACATGCAAGACTCATGTGTGAACACAGAGCTGGCCTGATTCTATGCTATCTAGATGACTCGCTGAAGGAGTAGTTGCCGCAGCAGCAAGCCTTTTTGCATGTGGCGCCCCTCACTTACTAGTTAAGTGCTCCACACCTATTTCAGATCGACAAAAAGCTTCACAGTAAAAACCTTTCATCAGCATGCTTAGCTATAAATATCAAACCTCATGATCTTAATGAAAGAAAACTTGCAATGTTATGACCAGGGTCACCTATACCCGGCGTAGGCCCAATGGGCAGGTTTAGTTAGGGGCTTAGCCCACAAGTTATCTCAATTTCATTATATAAACGTTGTAAACTCTCCAGGAAAAGACAAGCAATAATCATATAATTATTGCCGACTCCCTCAGGAGTCGGTCTTGAAACCCTAGCCGCCGTCATCGCCCTTGCGTCCGCCACCGTCGACCGCAACCACGGCGTTCTCCGCCGCCGTGCTCGTTCTTCTCCTCGACAACCTCCCTCCTTCCCCTACAGTCTACGCCCTAGACCCGGTAGAACCCTAGCATCTACCACCTTGGTATCAGATTGCTCTTGTTCGATCATGTCGTCTTCGTCCACCACCTCCACCGCGCTGCCCTTCACCACCGCCGCCCTCACCTCCACCCAGCCGGCCTTCTCGGCCGCCGCCACCATGCCGGCGTCCTCCACAGCGTCGGCCGCCGCCATCTACACCCCCGCGGAGATGTGTGTGGTCCTCAACGACCTCGTCACCGCGGTCCAGGGGATCCGGCAGTTTCTGCACGGGCCCTACGGGCCACCGCAACAGCCGCCGCCGGCCGCTGCCCTCACGTGGCCCCCCGCCGCGTTTTTCGCCGGGCCGGCCCTGCCGCCGCCGGCCACGTCCACCCCGCCGTGGCAACCGTGGCAGCCGCCGCCCAACACCGGGTCGATCCCACCCACACCGGGCGGCATTCCGATTCATCAGGTCCGCTTTCCACCGTCGCCATCACCGCTTCCGGCCTGGCTGTCCGGGACGTCGCCGTCCGCCATCTACACGACGGCTGGCTAACCGCCCGCGCCGACCCTAGTGTCCGGCGCCACGTCGAGCTTCGCGGGCCTTTACGGGGGACGCGGCGAGCCAGCCGGCCCTAGCGGTCCTCCACAGCTGCCGCCGCGGTTCGCCAAGATCGACTTCGCCACCTACGACGGCACGGAAGATCCCCTCAACTGGCTCAACCAGTGCGAGCAGTTCTTCCGCGGGCAGCGCACCCTTGCGTCGGACCGCACCTGGCTTGCCTCGTATCACCTCCGGGGAGCCGCACAGACGTGGTATTACGCCCTCGAGCAGGACGAGGGCGGCATGCCTCCTTGGGAGCGATTTCATGAGCTATCCCTCCTCCGTTTTGGGCCGCCGATCCGCGGGAGCCGCCTGGCCGAGCTCGGCCGCCTCCCCTTCACCACCACCGTACAGGACTTCGCTGACCGCTTCCAGGCCCTCGCATGCCACGCGCCTGGTGTGACGGGACAGCAACGCGCCGAGCTCTTCGTTGGTGGCCTTCCGGATCACATCCGGGTGGACGTGGAGCTGCAGGGTCCCCAGGACCTCCAGACGGCCATGCACTACGCCCGCGCCTACGAGCGTCGCGCGCAGGCGTTGCAGCAGACCCCCCTGGGTCGCGGGACACGCCAGCCCGCCAGGTCACCCTCCGCCCCTGGGCCCGGCCGACAGCCCCCGACCACTCCAGCAGCCGCTACGCCGGCCCCCGCGCGGACTTTCCGTCGGCTCACCCCGGCCGAGCAGCTCGAGCGCCGTCGCCAGGGCCTTTGCTTTAACTGCGATGAGCCGTACGTGCCGGGACACGTCTGCCCGCGCCTATTCTACCTGGAGACGGTCGACTACATTGAGGACACACACACCGACGGGCTCGACGAGTCGCCACCACCCGCCGCTGCGGAACCGGCGCCAGCGACCACGACCGCGACTGCCTTCGTCGTGTCGCTCCATGCGTTGGCGGGCATCCGCGACGGGCGCACGATGCTCTTGCCGGTGACGATTCACGGCCAGCGATTGGTGGCCCTCCTGGACACGGGCTCTACGCATAACTTCTTGCCCGAGGCTACCATGCGCCGTTTAGCTCTTCAGCCGACGGGCGGGGAGCACCTTCAGGTCGCGGTTGCGAATGGCGACCGCCTCCGCTGCCACGGTTTGGCGCGAGACGTGCCCATCGCCATTGGCGGCGAGCACTTCACCATCACGTGCGCCGGCATCGACTTGGGCTGCTTCGACTTCATCCTCGGCGTCGACTTCTTGCGGACCCTCGGTCCCATCCTCTGGGATTTCGACACCTTGACGATGACCTTCTGGCGTCTGGGCCGTCGCATCCAGTGGGAGGGCATCGGGGCGCCTCCACGCCCAATCCGCAGCTTCAACTCGTCGCGACCGCACCCGAGTCCGCGCGGCCTCTGTTGGATCACCTCCTGCAGCAGCACGGTGACCTCTTCGACGGGCCTCAGGGCCTTCCACCCGCCCGGCTGTACGATCACCGCATCCATCTATTACCGGATACAGCGCCAGTTGCCGTGCGCCCCTACCGCTACCCCCAGCTGCAGAAGGACGAGCTCGAGCGGCAGGTCGCGCTCATGCTCGCCGCGGGCATCATCCGCATCTCCACGTCGCCCTTCTCGGCGCCAGTCCTCCTCGTCCGCAAATCGGACGGCACGTGGCGCTTCTGCATCGACTACCGCGCTCTTAATGCCGTGACGCTCAAGGACAAGTTTCCTATTCCGGTGGTCGACGAGCTCTTCGACGAGCTCCGGGGGGGCGTTTCTTCACCAAGCTCGACTTACGGTCGGGCTACCACCAGGTGCGGATGCATCCCGATGATATCGCCAAGACGGCGTTTCGGACTCATCATGGCCACTACGAGTTTTTGGTGATGCCTTTTGGCCTCTCCAACGCTCCGGCAACCTTCCAGGCCCTGATGAACGACGTCCTTCAGCCGTACCTGCGACGGTTTGTGCTTGTTTTCTTTGATGACATTCTTATCTACAGCACTTCGTGGGCGGAGCATCTACAGCACGTCGCCATCGTCTTTAACGAGCTTCGAGCGCATCATCTTCACCTTAAGCGCTCGAAGTGCTCGTTTGGGACGTCTTCGGTCGCCTACCTCGGCCACGTTATCTCGGCCGAGGGGGTGGCTATGGATGCCGACAAGGTGGCCGCTGTCGCGGCTTGGCCGACGCCGCACTCGCCGCGGGCCCTCCGCGGCTTCCTGGGGCTCGCGGGCTACTACCGGAAATTTATCCGGGAATTCGGCCTCATCGCGGCCCCGCTTACGCGGCTGCTACGCCGCGACGCCTTTGCCTGGGATGATGAGGCCACAGCGGCGTTCGAGGCTCTGAAGGGGGCCCTCACGACGGGTCCCGTTCTTCAGATGCCGGACTTCGACCGCCCATTCGTCGTCGACTGCGACGCCTCCGGTGTGGGGTTTGGGGCGGTCCTTCACCAGGATGAGGGACCGTTCGCCGCGCGCCATCTTAAGCTCGCGGCGTACGAGCAGGAGCTCATCGGCTTGGTGCAGGCGGTGCGCCACTGGCGGCCATATCTCTGGGGTCGGTCGTTCCGGATTCGCACGGATCACTACAGCCTCAAGTTCTTACTGGACCAGAGGCTGTCGACGGTGCCGCAACATCAGTGGCTCAGCAAGCTCTTTGGCTTTGACTTCACCGTCGAGTACCGTCCGGGCCGCCTTAACATCGTGGCCGACGCCCTGTCTCGCCGCGACACTCCACCCGATGCAGTCATCGGGGATTCTGAGGGGGCAGTGCTCTGCATCCGCTCGGGGCCCACGTTCGCCCTCTTCGCCGACATCCGTCGGGCCACCGCAGCCGCACCAGATGCTCAGCTCCTTGCGCAGCGCCTGGCTGCTGGCGACTTGGAGGAGCCGTGGCGCCTGGCGGATGGCTTGCTGCTCCATGGGCGCCGGGTCTTCGTGCCGGACCACGACGACCTCCGTCATCAGGTGCTGCTCATGGCCCACTCGGCAGGACACGAGGGTGTGCAGAAGACCCTCCACCGTCTCCGAGCCGACTTCTACGTTCCGGGGGACCGGGCTCTGGTCCGCGATTGGGTGCGGTCGTGTGTGACGTGCCAGCGTAACAAGACGGAGACGCTGCGGCCGGCTGGTATGTTGCAGCCTTTGGAGGTGCCTACTCAGGTTTGGGCCGATATTTCCATGGACTTCATCGAGGGCCTTCCCAAGGTGGGCGGCAAGTCCGTCATACTCACGGTGGTCGACCGCTTCTCCAAGTACGCTCACTTCATCGCGCTCGGCCATCCCTACACTGCCGCTACCGTGGCTCGTGCATTCTTCGACGGCATCATCCGACTCCATGGATTTCCCTCGTCGATCGTCAGCGATCGCGACCCCGTGTTCACGGGGCATGTTTGGCGCGACCTCTTCCGGATGGCGGGGGTGAAGCTACGATTCAGCACGGCTTTCCACCCTCAGACGGACGGTCAGTCGGAGGTGGTCAACAAGGTGATTGCCATGTATTTGCGTTGTGTTACAGGTGATCGTCCTCGCGCTTGGGTGGATTGGCTCGCATGGGCGGAGTACTGCTACAACACCTCCTATCACACCGCCCTGCGCGCTACGCCATTTGAGGTGGTCTACGGCCGGCCGCCCCCGCCCATCCTGCCGGTTGACCCGGCCACTGCTCGGACGGAGGTGGCGGGCGAGCTTCTTCGCAGCCGCGACGAGATGCTGGTCGAGGTGCGGCAACGTCTCCTTCAGGCCCAGCAGCTGGCCAAGCACTACTACGACGGTCACCATCGAGAGGCGGAGTACGAGGTGGGCGATTGGGTGTGGCTACGCCTTCTTCACCGCACCACTAAGTCCCTGGACCCGCGGGCGAAACGCAAGCTGGGTCCGCGCTACGCCGGGCCGTTCACCATCCTGGAGCACATCGGGACACTGGCATATCGACTTCAGCTTCCGGCGGGGACCCGCATCCACGACGTCTTTCATGTGGGGCTGTTGAAGCCCTACCGTGGGGAGCCGGCGGCGGCAACGCCAGCGCTTCCTCCGGCTGCCGACGGGCGTCTTCTTCCGAGCCCGGCGAAGGTGTTGCGCGCTCAGCTTCGTCGCGGATTGTGGTACTTGCTGGTTCAGTGGGAGGGCCTTCCGGAGGAGGAGGCCACTTGGGAGCTGCGTGACGAGTTCAGCCAACACTACCCAGATTACCAGCTCGAGGACGAGCTGTTTGCGCAGGCAGGGAGAGATGTTATGACCGGGGTCACCTATACCCGACGTAGGCCCAATGGGCAGGTTTAGTTAGGGGCTTAGCCCACAAGTTATCTCAATTTCATTATATAAACGTTGTAAACTCTCCAGGAAAAGACAAGCAATAATCATATCATTATTGCCGACTCCCTCAGGAGTCGGTCTTGAAACCCTAGCCGCCGTCATCGCCCTTGCGTCCGCCGCCGTCGACCGCAACCACGGCGCCCTCCCGCCGCCGTGCTCGTTCTTCTCCTCGACAACCTCCCTCCTTCCCCTACAGTCTACGCCCTAGACCCGGTAGAACCCTAGCATCTACCATGCAACACCACTAAAAATCCATGCATATCATCATCATCATCATCCTGGATTAGATTACAGATACACTCCATCATTAATACAAGAAACTGTCCAGCAGTTCAGCAAAGCTGATACTAATAACTTCAGCTTGAACTGGGAAAAAGAAACAGGCTAGTGCCCCTGAGTTTTATCTTACAACAACAGCTTGCATCGACACACGAGACACACAGGATAAACAAAGTAGTCGCGGCGGCTTTAATCCACACTCTTTAGACAGCTAACAGCTTTCTCTCTCTCTCTCTAGTGCTAAATTTGTACAGTGAGCAGAGTAACATGTTGTTTCTTACTCCTCCTCTTCTTCCCTTTACAGTTCAGATTAGTCTTGCTTCTTCCTCAGAATGTACACTCTCTCCAGCAGTGCAACCAAGATTGTATCTTATTCGCGGTACCATTACTAGTTTTATAGGGTTTTCAGTTGGGGAAAAATGCGAGCGCAAACCTAGCCACTGTTAGCTGTACAACTGCATTGTCCGCCCTTCAGGCGGCAGTGCACGCTGGTTGAAGCCCCTGGCGCTTCTCTGCGACCACAACAGCAAATAAGATATATCATTAGCCCGTAAGGTCTTGAAGCTTGAGTGTCTACGGATGAATCTGAATGCAATCTATCTGAATGCAATCTAACGACAAAACATACCTCCAGCAGCAACAAGCTTCTCTACGCGCGCAACTATGTGCTTCCCATAGGTGTACTTCTTAAGGGTGTTCAGGTGGGCTTTTATCCTTGTGAGGATCATCTCTCTCTGCTGATCATCACAAGTCTCCAACACCTTCTGCACCACATAGTTGGCAAACTGATCTTTCATCATTACCTACAAGGACAATGCAGATAGAGTAGGTAAAATTCACAAATATTCAGTCTGATCTTGGTAAAGAAGTTGAAAGAATGCAGACCTCAAGGGTTCACTTTCAGTAGTTGATTCAAGCATTTCACCAATCAGGATCTGGCGCTCTACAGGGTTACCAAAAGCTAAGCACTTCTCGATGACATTTGAAGCAAACTTTTGCTGGCTCATTTGCACGATTTGCCCAATTAGCTTATCAATAATAGCAGTCCTCTCATGTGGTTTGCCATGTTCCAGAACATGCTGCACAAGTTCAGTGAGTCTTATTAAAAGCTAAATATTCGAAAAGGCAAACAAAGAATTCAAAAAATAGCTCAGAATCAAGACTTCAATAATCCAGATCTCAGTATTCATCAATAGCACATAATAAGCAGTTGAGAAAGCTCCATATCTCAGAACAATGAGTGCAAAGCTCCAGATCCAATTGTCAGCACTATCAAGCAGCAGGATCAGTGCAGTAGCCTGCGGATGCTAGAGCACAAAACAGAAGACATTCTACCTAAATTTTGTTGCAATACACTATAAAGAGAAAAGATGTGCAAAGTCCACATCCTAGTAATCAAAAAGAATATTAACGGAACAGCTAATGCACACTTGCTAGTTGCTACTAATTACCAAGCACTAGGATCAATATGATTTCCTATAGCTGATACTACAGAGTATAGCGCAGCTATGTTGCACCACAAAACCGTTAAGCAGCACAGAAGATTGTCCAGGTTCAAGGTATGCAGTAATGTTCGAAAACACAGCATGGCACTGACCTGAACAACATAGTTACCATATTGATCCTGCGCCAGCAGGCAAACAGACTGGAGAATCTCATCCATCATTATTTGCTGTGTTGTTGCATCATCGCAGTGTTCCAGCACCCTCTGGTTATTCACATTGTATGGAAGTTAGAGAGGTTGTGCTGACATATGTATTGCAATGCTATGCAGTATTAGCGTACCTGAATAACTCGACAACCGTAGGGATGAGTGGATAGCAGCACAACTTGACCATAGAACGTTGAGACAATGAACTGGATAACATCCTGAGGGATGCACTCTATGCATTTCTGTATTACATGGTTACCATTTTGATCACGCACACAGCGCATGATATGTCCATCAAGCTCAGCAACCATTTTAGTCTGCTGAGCTAAATCCACGACCTCTATAGCCTGCACACATATACCATCCATTACAAAATAAGAAATTATAAATCCTGACTTACCATATAAAAATTAACTTCAAAATGCAACGATACCCTTATGTTGTCCTATATAACAAATTAACTGATATAAGCACCTTCTGTATGACCCGGCACCCATACATCTGTCCTATATAACTATAAATTAACTGATATAAGCACCTTCTGTATGACCCGGCACCCATACATCTGAAGACTGAGAGCAAGGACACGTCCAATAAGCTGATCAGACAGTTCCTTTATCTGAGTAGTGCTTCCATGCTCAAAAAACTAGACAAAAGGCAAACAATAAGGATAAGTAGTGCTTCCATGCTCAAAAAACTAGACAAAAGGCAAATAATAAGGATAAGATGTCATAGTCAAGCCATCAACTCAAACAAACTAGTTTTCCTACCTTTTGAACAACATAATTTCCGAATACATCAGTCATCAGTGTGAGGGCCTGAGGCATGATTTCTGAAAAAACCATGTCTTTCTCTTCAATACTGGCTGTTTCGAGTTTTTGCTGTATGAATCGGCTCCCATATTGATCGGCACTATAAATTATTCAATGATTCAATGATTAGAAAGAAAAAGCTTATAAGAAGATATATCTATTGCAGTGCCACATACTTCAAGCCATGAGTAAGAAATTAGCAGTAATTGGCGGGTCGGTATCCGTTGCAAAGTGGAAGCAGACTATCCTCTTAGGAATATTAGGATAGGGATCATTAATACAAACTAGAACATGGTTAAAATTCCAAGTCCAAGGCGTTTAGCAAAAAGAGCAACAATATTAGACAGACAGCAGATATTGGTATTCTGATATATTTTTTCTTATCTTTTAGCAGTATGTCATGCATGCGGGAGTTTGCTATGAGAGCAGCAGAGAGAAGTGTGTTGTTTGCTAAATAGAGATAGCCAAATGCAATACATTAGTTTGGATATGTCGTATTTCCATTAAAAGACTCAAAGGAGCTCCAACTACTGTATAGATAGATAGGAAGGAACACTAATTGCATGATGAGCTTGAATGCTACGTCATTATAGTTTGCAAGCTGTTACGTTATGATGTTAATATAATATACACCAATGAGAGGTTTACCTGAACTCAACGACATGCCCAGCTATTTCAGAGAGCTCATAAGTTCTGCTTTTATTGCTCTTGAATTCTTCCAGAAGTGAGGGCATCAGATTGCTGTCCATCTTTCCAACAAGGTCTGGGTTCCATGACCCAAAAGAACCACCAAAATTTCTCATGCCTGATGCAAAGCGCATGCTGCGTTCACCATGCCTAAGTGGACTACCAGATGCAACAGGTGAAGAGGGAAGAACAGGACTCGTCAAAGGACTTCCACCATAACCAAGGCCAAATCCAAGGTTTCCATAGCAGCCATAGTTCTTCTGTGACTGAAGCAATGGGCTGAGGCTCTGAGGACCAAGTAAATCCATGTAGGAATTTCCAAGAAGGCCACTGGCCATGTAAGGATCATCATAGCTGGCCGCAACTTGGGCAGCAAGATACTGAACATATAATGGATCGATTGGCATCTGAACAGAAGTTGCTGCATTTGGACTTCCCATCCCATTGTAGCCTCGGTAGTTAGAGGCACCACCTAAATTTTGCCTAGAAGATAAAGTCCCTCCTGGGGATCTTGAACCGATCCTTGGGGAAGCAAAACCAGATCCAGCTGATGAATTGTCAGGCGATGTAAAGTTGCCAGCATTCATCTGATTTCTAATCATAGAAGAATTAGCCGAATTTGCAGAATACCCCTCAGACGCCCTAAAATGTCCTTGGTCAGGACGCTTCATGAAAGAATGCTGCTGATTGCCGTTTGTTTGATCACCATGTCGATCAAAAAGGAACCTATTGGCATTATCAACATCCTGATAGAGCTTAGACTGGTCCATAGTTTGTCCATTACCAGCTCTAGATGATGACAAGTTCATCCCAGATAAAGCAGCGACCAGATCATCAGGCTCACCAACAGCAGATGTACTACGGCGGAAGGAAGATGAACCACCATTGCTCTTTTTATCATAAGCATTGACTTTCACACCAATTGGAGGCAGGCACGGACTAGGGACCCTCCTCACGAGCTCAGGATCTGGGATGCACTTCTGGATAGTGAGGGTCCTAGAATGGATGCATATGCATGTGATGACATATCATTGTTCCGCATTTCAGCCAAAGTCTGTTCATTGCTGTCACGCTGCAGGCCACTCATGGCTCCAGTCTCACGATGCAGAGCATACTGCATTCCAGAAGAATCCAGAAAGTCATTACGATTGTTGCTGGCGCTCTGTCTGTCAATATCACGTTGATTTGACTCCTCCTGCAACATTTACAACAGGTTGTACAAATCTGATAAGCTGTCTTGCATAAAATTAATTGAAGAGAAAGAGAACTGCCCTAAAAGCCACATTAAACTGTTTGCAGCTGAACACAGAACTAGGACACATGGTCATGAACATGAACTAGTGAAGGATATATTGGGGTCAGCAAGCCACTAAGTTTGAAAGCTTCTTTCTAGTGCCTAATGCAGGTACTGACTCATCCAACATGAATCACAACTTTACCTAAACATGCTACAGCAAATAGTTGATGGTCCAGAGAATAATCATGCAAAAGAGATACAGATGCACAGATAGGCATTAGACAAGTGAAACGCTGTGAAGCGCTGGACCATAGTTCCCATGATACAGCAACTTCGGAGAAGTTATTATAGAACTATAACTGGAGTAACAGTAACAATAACCCTTTCACGGAAATGTTAACAAATAAGAAACGCTAGCTGAGACTCATGCTCAATACTGTCCAGCCTTCTGTTCAAACTGCAAGCCATAACTACACAGCAATCCTATGTATGCTATGCAGAGTTCAGAACTTCAGATGACACTGAGAGGTAAGGTGGGCCTCCAACCAGTCGATAAATCGAGCAGCTGCAAAACCCACGCCTTGGCTCACAATATTACATCTAATGTGCGATCAGATTGTACCGAAACTAGTTAGCAAGGTGAGAAATGCTAGTGCAAACAGGCATTACAGAGGTGAAACATTGTGAAGCACTAGACAGTGTTTCAGATGATCCACTTAACATCAGAGTCGTTATTCAAGTACTACTAATGATAACAGTCACAATAACCCTTTTGACCTTCCGCGTGAATGCTAACAAGGTAAGAAACACTAGCTGAGAATCCATGGGTCAACACCATCCAGCGACCAGACTGAACCAAGAACTTACGTATTTCAGTCAACTCCAACGTTTTCAGTCAACTTCACTCGTAACACACCCAGTACTACTGAAAATCAAATGACTAATAATAGTAGTGAAAACGAAAGGTAAGAAAGACGAGATCTTTTGGCGAGAGCAACCACCTGGAAGATACTGGAGAAGCTCCGCTGGCGGGGGAGATCGATGCCGGGCAGGCCCACGAGCCCATCCCCGGCCCCCGCCGCCGCGCCCCTCCTGCCGTCCCCGATCCCGCCGAGGCCGGAGGAGGAGCTGCGGAGCCTGTGCTGCGCGGAGCGCCAGTCCTCCTTGGAGAGCAGCGGCGGCGGGAGGCGCGGGTTGAGGTGCGCATTGGAGTAGTAGTAGCTCTGGTAGGCCGGGTCGGCCCGGAGCTCGTCGTCCAGCAGCACCTCGCCGGCGCCGCCGGTCGCCATGGCCATGGCGCCCTCGACGGTGGGAGGCGCTGAGCCGCTGCGGAAGAGCTCGAAGTCGGCGCGCTCCCCCTCCTCGCCGCCGCAGATGCCCTCCCCTCCTCCCCCTCCCCGCGTCGCCATCTCCGTCACCATCGGATCGATCACCGCCGCCGCCGCCAGCAAACCACCTAAACAAGAAACCCTTCACAAGATCCCACAGCACTTGTACCCACTAAAGCCCCGCCATTACAGCACCCTCAAAGCCGCCGTTTTCAGCAAGATTTCAACCCGGAAACGGCCGGTCCCAGAGCTCGGGAAACAGGTTTTCGCAGCTCGGGGCGGGCGAATCGGGGAGGCGAAGGCCGGCGCACGGGGAAGCGGGCGTGCAGACTACCCGGAGTGGCGCGGATTCGGGAGGGATTCGAGCTTCCCCTTTTGCTCCCTCGCAGCAGCTACCAATGCTCTCTGTGTGTTCTTGCTCGTGGGGAAGAAAGAAGCGCAGTGAGAGAGAGCGAGAAGCAGGCGGCTGAGTTAAGTACAACGGCCGGAGCGATCTGGGCCGCCGGATCGCGGGACGGGCGGCCGGGATGCGCCGCAGGGGTTTGGGCCCTAGGGTTTTGAGGCTGGCGGCCGGCTCCGAAATGAGTGAGAAGCGCACGCCCTCAAGGTTTGCTTTGGCTACTCTCGGGTCAAAATGCCTCGACCTCCTTATCCCTGATGGCATGTGCGTTTCTAGCTAATTTGGGCAATGTGGATTTTGTCAAGTATCTTCTTCTTTTTATGGAGATTGATGAACTTTTATTATGTGCTATTTAGGGACCTTTTCGAATTTGCGCGTGTGAAACTTTTCGAATACGCCCGACTTTTAGGTTCCTTTGAGTTTGAGTAAAAGGGATTATTCTTGTCGTGAGCATAAGTGGCATAAATATGTGTGTGCCTCACCGAAGCGATGGCCAACGATGTCGGGGCTCCTTCCGTTTCAAAGTAATTTGGAGGTTTTGACTTTGCAGGAAACATAACATAAACACAAAGGTCTTCCACGCAACTTCAAAATTACGTGCATCGGTCATCTTTGCAAACATCAAGACCAACATGTGACGAACGTGGGCGCTAAAACGGTACGGGAATGTCATGTAGCAAGAATAGATAGTGTTGTGTTTTTTTTCATTCAAATATAACACTTAAGTGAGCCTTGCCCTAGGTAGCTAGTCCCTCTTAATTAGAAAATTTACTCGCTCCGTTCTGAAATGTTGACGTAGTCAATTTTAGTCAGCCTTGAACTAAAATCACGTCAACTATTTCAAAAATAGTGGGGGTTATTTATCAGTATATGCAGGGGCGGAGATAGGCCCCGGGCCATCTGGACCATGGTGGGGGTGCAAAAATGTTCTTCCCTGCTAATTTGACGGTTTGGTCCTATTACTTCGTGATTTTGGTTATTTATATGCTTATGGCCCTAGGCATGATAAAATTCTAGCTACGTCGTATGTATACAAAGGAAAACTGGTGTTTTAAGCAATGTTAGTTTTTATTTCCTATATGAAGGAAAGCCAAGTCTATGCTAATTAATGTCGGTTTTAGTTTCTATCTATTGTGTTCGTTTTTTGCTTGAATCTTTCATGTCACGGTGTAGACCATACCATACCAAAAGTGTGTACGTGTTGAAACTACTGTACATTTGAATTGAGTCGATGTATGAAAATCAAGTTAACTAATAAAAGGTTAAAATCGATATTTCTTTTTTCTAAACCACCCAACGAGCTAATGGTGTGAGATCGATCTTGTACCCAGGGGCGGACTTAGCATGTAGTCAATGGGGGCCGTTGCCCCCACTCAATTTTCAGTCACCTTGGAATATGTCAAGCTAAATACTCATTTGCCCCCAGTTAGTAAAGACATTTAATCCACTTAACACATTTTTGCCCCCTCTAAGATTTTATCCTAGGTCCGCCCCTGCTTGTACCAGTTTCCCATATCTGTTTTTTATGTGCATATTGCATCTTTATTTTGCAGATTTCTTGCCATGTAGAGAGACAATAATGCGGGAAAAGCAGTGAAATATAGAGAAAATTATTTTATTATCCCACGGCAAGGTACGAGTATTTTTTTTTTTTGAGAACACAGTACAACACAGACGCTCACAAATACGCACATACACTCACCCCTATGAACGCACGCACGCACACCCTACCCCTATGAGCACCTCTGAAGGACTGAGCCGGCAGATCTTGAGGTTGACGAAGTCACCACAGGCGCCTCGCTGTTGACGGGCACGTCACCTACCACTGAAAGAATAGCGCCGGATAATCCTGAAATAAATCCAGGTAAATGCAAACGCCCATGCCAAGTCTAGGACTTGAACCTGGGTGGGCTGGTTCCACCACAGGGAACCCAACCATCAGAGCCAAGCTCCGTTTGCAAGGTACGAGTATTAAACTAGAATAGATGTTGATGTATTCTTTTTTGTTCCTTGTCGTCCGGTTTCTTGTCTTTAACTTCACTCTCCCTCTCGATGCTAGAGATGAACATGCAAAAATCTAAATAATCTCTAGCTGGCTAGCTTAGTTAGTGGTCCGACGAAAAAGGAAAAACCAATTAGTGATTGAAGATAAAACATTTTGTTTTCCATGAACGGAGAGGCGTGTTCTAGGCTTGACGTCCCGGAAGCTCACACTCCTCTACTAGTACAGCTTAGCTCGCTGAACGGACACGTGTCGACCGATCAGAGCAATCTAGCTAGCTCAGGTAAGAAGAAAGATTGGAATCGAGTACGTGTGATTATTGCGTGCAGGTGCTGTCGCGCGGACGTGGTGGCACGTGATCCGAGCTTAAAACACACTAGCGAGACCGGACTAGGGGCTTTGCTTTCTTTGATTTTACATTTTTACTGCAAATATACCCCACTGCACAAATCAAGGTATCCTCAAAGATACACTCCTCCCAATTTCATTGTCAAACATATATTGGCGGGACGATATTATCTGACAAGTGTCCACCCGCCATCTCAAATGGCGGAAATGTCTTTCCGCCAAACCAGTTGACAAGAGGTGGTCGATTCAGATGCCTCTAGCAGCAGCGGAAAGTGACAGTCACTTCCCACCTAACCTGGTCGCGGAGCCACCATTGACGGCGGCAAGCGTCTTTCCGCCAGCTGGTATGGCGGCAAGACACGTGTCGCCTTCATGTCTTCCCGCTAGGGGTATTTTTTAGCAAATATCAGAGGAGGGGTCACTTTTGACAATGTGTTTGTGCATGCGGTTATATTTCTACAACAAATCGCTTTCTTTGAGCATCTTTAACCGGAGCCACGTCATTTATATGTTTCGTCGGACAATTGGACATGACCCGGACAAAAAACACCCACGTAAGTTGACGTCTCAAATCCATCTCATGTGCTCGGTATATCTGATACCCCTCATGCTTAGTCCATATGTAAGGGGTTTGGGTCCGCCACGTCTGACTGACAGGCCAAATCCACGTAGAACACTTATTTGTGCGACTCTTCAGTCTTCCACATTCATGTTGGACCGACCGGCGCTTTGCTAACTCGGTCCAACACCGCCAACAACAACAATGAAGCGCACACCCTTAAGGTTTGCTTTGCTACTCTTGGGTCAAAATGCCTCGACCTCCTTATCCCTGATGGCATGTGCGTTTCTAGCTAATTTGGGCAATGTGGATTCTGTCAAGTATCTTCTTCTTTTTATGGAGATTGATGAACTTTTATTAGTATGTGCTATTTAGAGACCTTTTCGAATTTGCGCGTGTGAAACTTTTCGAATACGCCTGACTTGTAGGTTCATTGAGTTTCAAAAAAGTAGAGAATTGTGTTAGTTGGTTGGTTTTGATTAAAAGTGATTATTCTGGGCATGAGATAAATACGTCTGTGTCTCACCGAAGGGATGGCCGGTGGCCAACGATGTCGAGACTCCTTCCGTTTCAAAATAATTTGGAGGTTTTGACTTTGCAGGAAACACAAGGGAACACAAAGGTCTTCCACGCAACTTCAAACAAATTGTGAACCGGTCATCTTTGCAACATCAAGACCAACATTTGTCAAGCATGGGTGCTAAAACAGCCTAGGAATGTCCCGTGGCAAGAATAAATGATGTTGTTTTTGTTTTCCGTTCACGTTTGGGGTTGCTTGTGTTGATAACTCTCCTTTGTCTTAATTATGAAATAACGTATATATTTTGCCGTGATCCTTCTAACAAAAAAATATGCAACTTTGGCCCTTGCAATCTGTATAGTAATATTTTCTATTAAAGGGGAATTGGAGTTATCGGGTGTAATATTTTTAAATAACTATTGGGGAAATAATCATTTTTTTGATTTTTCCATACTAGTATTCATACAAGGAAAACAAACATACAGATCCAAATACAGGCAGGAAAAGGAAGAGGATACAGAGGCCAAATCTGCCGTGGCCCACCAGCAACAACCACGAGGAACACCAGGCAGCCGGAGCTCCACCACCGGAGGCGACGGAGAACGCAGCATCCCGGCGACCTGCACCCTGGAGCGGAGGAGATCCTTGCCCGTAGGCGTTGACGAGCCGCATCGGTCGCCAGCTCCGGAGAGCTGGAACCCTTGAGGGTGGTCCTCCATCGGCCGGGGCCTGGCCCCGATCTCCAACCGCGCCGGATCTGGGGACAGCACCGTCCCACCTCACCGGAGGTGGCCAGATCCACCGCCAGCGTGCCGCTACCCCACACCGCAGACACCCCGCACCTCCTCCACCGGATCCGCCGCCAGCGCGGAGACCGCGGCGCTGGAACTGACGGAGGATCGACGCACGGCGCGGATCCACCGATCCGCCGCCGCCAGAGGAGCAGGCCCGCCACCACGGCGCTCCAACGAGCACCGCCGCCGGAGAGGACGCGAGCCCGCAGCAAAACCAACACCGGCGACCCCACCGCCTCCACGGCGCCGCCGGCTGGGATCCCTACAGAACCTACCCTATGTACAACCGAGAGGCGGGGATCCCCCACCCTCCCGCCGCCGGAGCGGCCGCCGGAGGGCGAGGGATCCGTCGGATCCGCGGTGCGAAGGTGGAGCTGTCGAGAGGGTTCTAAAAATCGCCACTCACCGCTACAGTGAAACGGGAGGGAGACGTCCAGGCGCGTCTGTGCCCTAGGTATCTAGTTCCTCTGAATTAAAATTTTTTACTCGCTTAATTCTAAAATAGTTTGTGTGGTTCTAGTGAACGTTGAACTAAAAGCATGTCCACTTTTTAAAAATCAGGGGGGGGGGGGGGGGGGGGCGTGATAAGCATATGTATATATACAAAGGAAAGTTGGTATGCTAAGTGATGAACATCATTTCTATATCCTTTTTACATATCTTTCTGCCCTTTTATCACTAAGTATTTTCTCGATTTGTGGTCTTAAATAGGTAAAGCAAAGGTTTAAGTAATGCTTTGGATAGTTTTACTGGTTTATTGATCTTTATTACAGATGTGGGCGAAAAGGCCCCAAGAAGCTCAAACTACTACACATATATACCACAGGGGTGTAAAGAGAAGAAAGGAAGATAACGAAGGATGAAGCTGCAAATGTACAAGATCAGATCGGGAGGCTTAAAATCCCTAGCGCAGCTTCTGTACGAGCAGGCCTGGTACTTCTCTTCCCCAATCCCCGAAGCTTCTCCACCACCGGCCGCCGCCGCGGCCAGGCAGGCGTGGCGGCGCGCCACCGCGACTACACCGCACCACCACCACTCCAGCGCACCACCAGCCACCGGCACGAGCTGCTCCAGTCCCTGCCCTGCGACGCCGGCTTCCTCTTCATCGACGAACCAGTGAAGACGACAACCTCTTCCTCAACCTCAACTGCTGCTGCTCTTCCTCAACCTCATCTGTTGCTGCTCCTCCCCAAGAACTGCGACCAGAAGCTCCTCTTCCTCATTTCCAAGTGCTGCTGCTCCTCAACGCCTCCTGCTGCTCCTCTCCACCGGCTTGAAGCTCCTGTTGGGCTGACTCCACTCGATCCATCTCTCTCTAGATCTCTCTTGCTTTCTGAATTTCGTGTGGACCTGTGCTGTGTGGTGAAGTGTTATGTTCAGTACCAAATCTTGTGTTAATTTGGTAGTTGTTCGGTTGAAGTTTGTGTAGTGGAATTAGTTAAATAAATATTTGTGCTTGCTTGTGTACTCGTGAACCTGTGATGCATGTGAACGTGATATATGTTTGTGCTTGTGCCTTGTGATGTTTTCTGTCCCTGTACCCCAAATTGCTTCATCCCTGTCTTCTGGTTGCTAGTGAAAGTTAATTCTTTTTGTAGTCACAGTTATATGTGTGTATCGTGAGAACTCTTCCCCTATCTGAATCTTGCTTCTATCCCAGTCTTTGGTGTTTGCTAGTTATTTTGCTTGTTTAAATATGAGTTGTTATGTTCAGTGTTAACATCTAAACCGAAAATACCAAAAAGATGTTTTGCTAGTTAGAATTAAATTCTTGCAAATCCACCTTTTATATTGTGATCTAGCTTTAGCCGAGCTCGATAGTTGTCGCCTAGTCCCTGTGGAAAGAACACGACACTCGCAGTTTTGGGTGAATATCCTACTGCTATTCTGCATTGATCACTAAGTAATGTTAGTTATCATTTCCATACCAAGTGTGGACGTGTTTAAACTTATGTACAGTAGAATTGAGTCGATATACTCAAAGTTAACTAATAAAAGGTGTGTAATGACGATTTTTTTCTTCTATACCACCCAAACGAGCTAATATTGTGAGGTCGATATTGTAGCAGTTTCCCCACAGTTGTCTGTTCTTATATGAGATCGATACTTTGGCCCTTGCCGTCATGCAGTCCGGTTGCTTGTCTTTAACTTCACTCTCTCTTCTCGATACTAAGACTAGTCACAATGGGGAGTAACCTAGGAGTAACATCAGTATCACATAGGCAAAAAATCTGATGTGGCGGGTAATTAATGAGGAGAGAGATGATTGTGGTAACTAGCTATGTTACCATAACATCATACATTTCAAGGCAAGATGAGTGTATAACCTATTAAATATGACACTATACACATGTTACTCCCCACTATGGAGGTAGTAACTTAGAGTAGTAACATATGCATGTTACTAGTCTAAGTTACTCCCCATTGTGACTAGTCTAAAATCTAAATAATCCCTAGCTGGCTAGCTTAGTTATGGTCCATCGAAAAAGGAAAAACCAGTTAGCGATTGAAGATAAAACAATTTTGTAATGAACGGAGAAGGCGCGCGTGTGCTAGGGTTGACGTCCCGGAAGCTCACACTCCACTGGTACAGCTAGCTCGCTCAAGTGGACACGTGTCGACCGATCGGGGCAACCTAGCTACAGGCTCAGGTAAGAAGAAGATTGGAATGGAGTACGTGTGATTATTGCGTGCAGGCGCTGTCGCACGGGCGTGCTGGCGCGTGATCCCCGCTTAAGCGTACGGATTGAGTTTAAAACACCCTAGTGAGAACGGGACGAGGGCTTTGCATTCGTTGATTTTATTAGGGCACCTCCACTGGGGTGGAGCAAACGGATACCGAAATTGGTCCAGTTTTGTCTTTTTGGGGACGGACCGTGGACACATTTTGGACATTTGTCCGTTTGGGGTGGAGGTGCCCCCAATGGACTGGCGCAAAATGGCCCCCCCCGAGTGAGCCCATTTTTTACAATTCACAAATTAATCAATAGCACACAAACATAGTTGGATAGCAAATAGTATCAAATTTATTACAATAAAAAGTTCATGGACTGAAATAAATAGTTCATTCAATGAAATTATTCTGGAGCTGAAGCCGGATATGTTGTCTTCACCGGGTTGAAGTAGTCCTTCCAAAGCTGGAGGTGACCATTCTCTCGTTCACGGTCCAACGCGGGTGCTCGCCCAACGACTGACCCAACATGCCGGGGCACTGCATTCTGGTTGAAGTTGTGGATGAGAGTGGCCGCGGCCACCATGATATCGCTGTCATCGTCGGAAGATTCATCCGATGTATCGATGAAGGTGTGATAGAAGAACTCATAATCGCTATCCATCTACATGAATAAAATTGTAAGAAAATGCTACATCATTTGCATTCCTTCAAATGCAAAGAACGAGGGCGGCCGGTGTTCATACCTTTGGTCGAACACCTTCGGGGCGGTGGAGTTCGCGGTGGAGTCCGGGGCAGAGGACGAGGGCGGCCGGTGTTGGAGACGAGGACGAGGACGGCCGCGGCTTCAGCACGGCACGAGGGCGGCCGGGGCGGAAGAAGATGGAGAAAGCGGCCGGTGTTGGAGACGAGGGCGACGACGGTCGCGGCTTCAGCACGGCTCGAGGGCGGCTGGGGCGGAAGAAGATGGAGAATGCGGCCGGCGACGAGATCCGGCCACGGGGAAGGCTAGACGACGTCGCGGCCGAGGATAGATCGGTGGCCGAAGGGCAGGTCCAGGGCGGCGGCGGCGGTCGCGGGGCCAAAAGGAGATGGGAGGTGGGAGGGGAGGGACTGTGTGGCTGGCCCTTGGGCCCGACGCGGACAGGGAGGACAAAGAGGAGGACCGAGAGGCTGTCCGTCCTGCCCCAAAGCCGCCCCAAAGTTGGGCCGCGTTTGGGTCGAAATTCGGTGTCCGGGCGGACACTAGTCCGGATGCGCCAGCCCGTTGGAGCCCCTCTTTTGTCCGTTGGGACAAAATCGGACTGGGCTGGTCCGTATGCGCTAGCCCGTTGGAGGTGCCCTTACAAATATATCCAACTGCACAATCGCATTGTTAAAAATAGCCATCTCACAATTCCATTGTCAAAAATACACCGACGGGATGACAATTAGCTGACACGTGTCCACCTGCCATCTCAAATGTCGGAAAGCCCGCGAAAGAGGCAAAAAGTGGGCTTATCGGCAAAGTAGCTGGCGGCAGGTGGGCGGCTCAGATGCATCTAGCAGCATGAAGTCACTTCCCGCTGATTCCGGTGGAGGAAAGTGTCTTTCTGCCAGTGTTGATGGCGGCAAGCAGCTTTCCGCCAGCTGATATGGCGGCAGAACATGTATCGCCTTCCTGTCTTCACGCTAGAGGTATTTTTAGCAAATGTGTTTAGAGGGAGTCATTTTTGACAATGCGTTTGTGCAAGCGGTTATATTTCTACAAGAAATCGCTTTCTTTGAGTATCTTCGACCGGCGCCACTTCGCTTTATATGTTTCGTCGGACAGTTAGGACATGTCTCGGACAAAAAATACCCACCTAACTTGATGTCTCAAATCCATCTCATCTGCTCGATCTGTCCGGTACCCCTCATGCTTAGTCCATTTGTGAGGGGTTTGGATCCGCCTGGACGCGTCCGTCACGTCTGAATGATAGGCCAAACCAACGCAGAACACTTACTTGTGCCACTGTTCAGTCTTCCACATTCATGTCGGACCAATCGGCGCTCTGCTCGAGGAGGACGAGGAGATGGCTCCCGCCGCCAGCAACGACGAGGTCAGCGGCTCCAGCACCGGTGCAAAGATAGTTGTTATGTCCGACAATGAGGACGAGGTTGGCGGCTCTGGCACGGCTCGTAGATTCTATTGTTATTTATGTAGTAGAAGTTGAACATTATGTATGTATATGTCTATGTTGTATGAGAAGTTGCATGGATTCAAGGATCGAAAGAAGGACTACAAGTGTGTGAGGCGGGAAATGGGGGATGTCCATGCCCTTTCTGCGGACATGTCCGAGCTTTGTCCGTGGACATATAAAAGCGAAAAAATTTCAGTCCGGTTAGAGATGCTCTTACAACCTTAGTACAAAAGCAATTACGGTAATGTCGTAAAACTATTTTAATGCAAAGTTGGGACCTCATACAATTGAAACTGGTTATTGTAAAGCTATATGTACAATATTTTTTACATTTGCAATGCCCATGAATACTTGTCTATCCAAAAATTAAGGCAATTTATTGCCAATTAATTTGGTGCTATTTTATCCGCCCCTAGAAATAATGAGCAGTCATGTCACGTCCACTATAAAAGTAATACTATTCTCCTTCACAAAATCGGAAACAACATCCAGCAACATTGCCAAAATGAAGACATTCCAAACGTGTCTCTTGCTCACCGCCACTATCATGGTAGTGCTATCGTCAGGTATACTTCTCAACTAATGAGAGCTATTTACATACTAGTAGACTTCATCATTATCTACATCTAGAGAAAATTATAAATATTTTGAAACTTACAGATGCCATTTTTTATTTTTGTTTAACTGGCTCCATGGAGCACGAGCTCCAAAACAGGCTATATAAAGAAATTTATTAACATTTTGTAATGCCCATGGATAGATGTCTATCCAAAGGTAACGCAATTGGTTGCCAATTAATTTGATGCTATTTTTATCCCTCAAAAAAAAGTTGAAGCTATTTTATCCGCCCCTAGAAATAATGAGCATTCATGTCACGTTCACTATAAAAGGTAGTTATTCTCCATCACAAAATGGAAAACAATCTCCAACAACGTTACCATTGCGTCGAAAATGAGGACATTCCAAAAGTGTCACCTGTTGATCATCGTCTCCCTCATGGTAGTGCGTATCCTCCGTCGAGCGCTCCATCATCACAGCAAGGAGACTAAATTGTACCGGACTATTTTTCTCAAACAATTGTATTCCCTCTGTTCCCTTTTTACTTATCGCTATTAATAATGTAGATTTGTACTTGCTCGGTTGTTTCAGAAAAGCGGAACGGAGGGAGTACCGATTTATGTGATGTCATGTTTTTTTTTTGAAATTTTCCACCACTATATATTAGGTCAGCAAGCCGTCTCATTAAAAACCTTGTCAGTCCCCTTCGGTACCCTGACAAGGAAAAGAGTGCGTCAACAACTTGCTGCCTTAAGCATCGGTTACAGTTACATCGTTCACCAAACTACTGGTTAACCAGCCCAGAGGCTCGTCAACCCAACTAACAGAAGCTCTATTACAAAAACTATAGCTAGCTAGTTCGTGAGCGACGACATTGGCATTTCGCTTACAATGCTTATACTTGACACTCCCAATAGACGTAGCAAGATCAACACACTCGGAGAAAATAGCTGCAGCTACATCCCACCATTGATTCTGCCCCGTACAAAAATTGATCACTTCCAGAGAGTCAGATTCTGCTTCAACATTATTAAAACCGAGAGAATTAGCAAACAATAATCCATCTCTCATCGCCGTGGCCTCCATAGAGACAGAATTTTGACCACGATCCACAAACAGGCATTGGGCAGCAATAAACATCCCTCGATCATCTCTCAGTACTGCACATGTAGCACCAGCACCAGCACCAACATCAGTGTGGAAAGCAGCATCCACATTGAGTTTGACAAATTTCGGACTTGGCTTCATCCATTGTTCAGCAGCACTTCTCCTCCCCGATGGAGAATTTGATTTTTGTAGTTACATGCAATAGCAAGAATTGATAGTGGCCATCTCCAAGAAGGCGGGATTGATTCATTGTGAGTAACTTGCCGACGGAGCCACCACAAGTACCAACATCCGACTAAAAACACTTCTTTAAAACCCACATCATTCATGATTGCAATTGAGATATCTTGTTGGTTCAGTAGCTCCTCAAGAATGACCGAACCAGAACGATCAATCTGAGCCACATTCGTAATCCTGTCCAACAAACCAATTCTTCTCCAAAGTTCAACCGCTGGTTGGCATTTAAACACTAAATGTTTCACATCCTCCGCATCAATGTGGCAAATAGGACACTCCCCAGAATTACCGATATGTCTATTAGCAAGGATACACTTTAGAGGAATTATTCCATGTAATGCTCTCCATCCAAAAATCTGAATTTTACGTGGAACATCAAGCTTCCAAAGAGATCTCCAAACTGTCGGAGAAGAAGAAATTCCCGGGGCCGGGAACGCATTTGCATGGCCCCCAAAAGTGTGAGTCCACTGTGCATGGTATGCTGACCGGACTGAAAATCTCCCAGTACTGTTCAAATGCCATGCAATGAAATCATCAAAAGCTTGGTAACTAATAGGAATCCTCCTGATCCGCTCCACATCAATATCCAGGAAATTTCAGTCAGTGCTTGAACATCCCATGAGCCAGTAATTGGGTCAAGGAGCTCGCTTACCCTCGATAATAAGGATTGTCCTCTAGGAGATATAACCATCCTGTCCGGACTCGATGGAATCCATGGATCATTCCATATATTAACAGACTCCCCACTTCCTATTCGCCAAATATATCCTCGCTTGAAAGTAGGGATAGCAGCAACAATAGTTTGCCAAGTGAAGGAGGAACCCCTCTTTGGGAATCGAACCATTTGGAAAATATTTGGCCTTCAAAATCCGAGCACACAAAGACTGTGGATTCACAATCAATCTCCAGACTTGCTTCGCTAGCATGGCCAAGTTAAAAGAGTGGAGATCACGGAACCCCATCCCCCTTCACTTTTAGGGAAACAAAGTTTCCACCAAGAGTACCAATGCATCTTCTTGTCATCTTCATCATCACCCCACCAGAATTGTGCAATTAAATCTGTAATTTCTTTGCACACCCCTTTAGGCAAATTAAAGACCGACATAGCAAAAACAGGAATAGATTATGCCACCGCTTTTAGTAAAATTTCCTTGCCGCCTAAGGAGAGAATTTTTTCCAACCAGCCTTTAAGTCTCTGTCTAATTCTATCACTGAAATGCTTGAAGCAATCACTCCTATCAGCCCCCACCATCGCCGGTAAGCCTAAATATTTGTCAGACAGAGCCTCTGTATCAATGTTCAATTGTTGGCAAACATCAACTCTAGTGTCAACATTAGTATTTGGACTAAAGAAGATGCTTGACTTAGCCAAACTAACCAATTGGCCCGAATTTTCACAATAAGAATCCAGTGTTTGCTGTAAGGAAGTTGCATTTAGAACATCTGCTCTCATGAGAATTAGAGAATCATCAGCGAATAAAAGGTGTGATACTGATGGTGCATTTCTGCACACTCTTATTCCCTCAATGCCACCAACTTCTTCTTCATATTGCAACATACTGGATAAACCTTCTGCGCAAATCAAAAATAGATAGGGGGATAGAGGATCTCCCTGTCTAATGCCTCTCGTAGGAACGAACTCCTCAGTTTCTTGCGAATTAAATCTGACATTGTACTTGACCGAGCTTACACAAGACATAATCATCTCTATCCATTGTGCATGAAATCCGAGCTTCTCCATCATATTTCTTAGGAAAATCCATTCCACCCTGTCATACGCCTTGTGCATATCGAGTTTAACCGCGCAAAGACCCGATTGTCCAGCTCTTTTATTTTTAATCTTGTGAACACACTCATAAGCAATAAGAATATTATCCGTTATCAATCTGCCAGGGACAAAATTACTTTGAGTTGGAGAAATAATTTCTGGTAGAATACCTTTGAGCCTCGCTGCCAACATCTTGGAGATGATTTTGTAGAGTACATTACAGAGGCTAATCAGTCGGAATTGAGTCACAACTTCAGGTGAGTCCACTTTAGGTATCATAACAATAGTAGTATCATTCCAGTCAGCCGGAATCTATCTTGAATTGATCGCGAACAGAACCTCCTGTGTAATATCAGGACCGAGAATATCCCAATACTTCTTGAAAAATATTGCATGTAGACCATCCGGTCCAGGCGCTTTGAGGTCTCCGATACTAAAGACAGCCTTACGAACATCATCTGCGTTATAAGGGGCCATAAGCATATCATTCAGCGCAGTAGTCACCTTCGTTTCAACCTTTTGGAGAACATTCAGATCTGTTTGGAATACTTCAGAAGTAAAGAGGTTAGCAAAATAATTCTGAACATGCGAGTTTAAAGCCTATGTACCTACCTTCTAATATTCCCCCGTGACCATCCTCTAGTTTCTTTATATAATTCTTCTTTCTCCTTGCCGACGCATATGCATGGAAAAAAGAAGTATTCCGATCACCACTTTTCAGCCAATTTGTACGGGATCTTTGCATCCATTGTATTTCTTCTAATTCCAAAAGGAACTCAATTAACTCAGTGAGTTCTTTCCTTTTCTCATCATTTTCATCGTTCATTGGGCCATTCATAGCCTCCTCAAGATCCCTCTGCGCCTTCTGAAGCCTTTTTCTTGGGTTTTTTAAGGACCCTTTGATCCCAGTCATGAAATTCTTTATGCATTCCCGAAAGTTTAAGGACCCGACTGCTATACAGTGATGCTGAGTATCACCGGTTAAGCGATACAACCGAGGTTACGGGTTTACCAATCCCCGGCCAAAACCTTTGGCAGGCGTTGCTCGGAATTGATCACCGGCAACGCAACACCCCGATTGATGCCTTAACACAGGCTCAACTATCAATGCATAATAGAGAGATCAAGACTTGTGGAACAACTGGCACATCACAGACTCTACGACACAAATCATTATAGTTCAACTCTTATAGTAGAGAAAGATAGCAAATTACAACCAGAAGTCACAGACCCAACATTACAACAAGCGGAAGCAAATTAGGTTGTTCTAAACAACAAGAACCAAATTATGGCCTAAGAGGCCTACAAATAAACATCCAGCGCCAGCTGTTCCGGGATGTCCCAAGCTGCCACCTGGGAACCCCAGACTACTCGTCGACGTCCACAAAGAACCCACCTTCGAGGTCGGTGAAGTCCTCCTCTGAAACAAAACAAACGACGTTGAGTTCGACGAACTCGCAAGATTATATATAGAGCTTTAGCTCGATGAGGCTTTCAAGGTTTTATGGCTGTTTTGCATAAAGCTGATTTTATTTATGAAAACATAACTCCATGGCACCGACTATTCAGAGTATTTTTAAAAGGGGTAAGGAGTAACTCTTTTCTTCTGATCACCTTTCTCAACATCAACCACCATCAACCACTGTACCTGACGAGGGGTAGACTCATCAAGACCCATGGTTAAGGTCCCTAGGTTATGAATATGAGGGAGAGAACGTGGTAGAGCTGGAAGTATCGTCGGCTGACAAGCAGGGCAAAGATTTTACCCAGGTTCAGGGCCCTCGTGTGGAGGTAACACCCCTACGTCCTGCCTGTCTGTTATTGATTTGTGAATATGATGGTTACAAGGATCCCGGCGAGATGTCGATCTCGCTAGGGTTTGTGGCTCTGGTGGTTCGTTGTCTGGTTCGATGGCCCTCCCAGTCCTTAAATAATAGGCTGGGTCCCGGGTGTTCGTAACCGACTCGATTTACAAGTAAGGAAACTCTAAACCGACTATTGCTTCGCCAAACTTGAAGGATACTTCATCTTCGTGGGCCTCCCTTCATGGGCTTCATGTAGGCTCTGATAGTTGGGCCTAGTCGATACGTGCACCAGGTACCCTCATGGTAGGGTACCCGATAGGCATACCCATGTCAGTAGCCCCCGAGTACTTGTCTGATTCGAAGAGTCGGGCATGGACTCATACATCATGCACGTTATATATACTTTTTACATCTGTATTTAGAATTCTTATGAAATAACACATGTTAGCAATGCCGAGTGTTTTCATCGACTATGAGTTTTTGCTTATGATAATCAAGGGATATTAGCTTAGCAGGCCCGGCACACACGACGGATCGGGGCCGGTTAACTACCATTTGTGGCAAAACCATACTAGCTTTCAATCAAACTCGAGTCCCCGGACTCGAATCTGGAACAAACTGGACAGACTCGAAACGGCCGTTGAGGTCTTACTGAATCGAACTGCAGTATAATTTTGAATCTACCCAACGCGTCCGTCGGGGATTTTCATCATGTCTGCTGACACGGAACATTTAAGGATAACGCTGCTGGAGCGGTCCTTAGCCCAGCTCGACTGATCGGCGGGTCTTACCTTTGCACTTATGCATGCAGCATCCAAGGATCGTCGGATCAACTCGGGAATATTTTGAGTGTGATTTTGCTTATGAACTTAGTCGAATGTTCGTCGACTGTACTTTTGCCATTATTCTATCGGGTGCGCGACAGCGCTCCCGATGGGAGTAGCCCCCGAGATTGTGCTTTATTGCTTGCAATGGAGGATAATCTCAAATTCTTTTACCCTGCACATTTTAGTCAAAGAAATTTTTTGATACGCTCCCGATGGGAGTATGATGCTGCAGTCGAAAGAATTTCGACTGGCCTCTATGACTTTTGCTAAAAAACCAACCGAAACTTATGCGAGAGACCACCCGAAGATATCATCGAGTGACTTTTATGCCAGTTGTGAAAGAGAGAACAACGTCAGCAATGACGCATTTTGCGACTGCTATCTCTGACAAACGATGGCGTGCCTGGAGAGGCTTTGATAAGACGTGACCCTGTTCTGTGGGCCCGTTTTTGCAGAGCTGACCAGGGATAACGCCGCGTGGACTTGATTTGACCGTTCAGGCCCTATTTTCACGGGGCGTGATGATGGCTTCCTGGATTCTCGTGCGTAGTGGGCGGAGTGGCCGGCGACGGTTGCTCTCCGTGGCCGCCACGTGTATGGCCAGATTTCGCGCGGAGCGTATGGATTTGTTTTAACGGCTACGATCGTTTTTGCGCTCTGTGGTAAATAGGGGGGACGGCGCTGGCAAAATTTTTTACTTGCCATTTGCCCCCTGCGCCGCCCCTCGTCTCCTTCCTCGCGCTGCCCCTCCATTGTCTGCGCCCAAGTTCTTTGCCCCACACCTCCTCCACTTTAGCAATGGCGAAAGGTGGAGGTGCGAAGCGTGGTGCTGCTGCCGCCGCCGCGACCGATGCGACCAAGGGCAAGAAGGCCGCGGCGGGTACATCTGCATCCGCCGCGCTGAAGAAGGGCAGCGGGGACTGGGCGAAGTCCACCGTCAAGGACGCCCATCTGCTCAAGCTCCGCGAGCAGGGATATCTGCCTCCCGCGGAGCAACTCGCCGTCCGCGCTCCCTCGCCTAAGGAGGTATGCCCCGAACCACGCGCCAACGAGCGCGTTTGCTTTGCGGAGTTTGTATCCAGGGGCTTCTCGCTTCCCCTCCACGACTTTGTTCGTGGCCTCCTTTATGCCTACGGGGTGCAGATCCACGATCTCACCCCGAACGGTATTATGCATATTGCGTGCTTTATCACGCTATGCGAGTGTTTCCTTGGCGTCGCACCCAGCTGGGCGCTATGGAAGACCATATTCATGGTGCGACCCAACAGAGGAGGTGGTCGCACCTACCCCGTGGGCGGCTGCGGCATCCAGGTGCGCAGCGACACCCGCTATTTCCGCCTGAAGACCGTCGACTCCGCGCAAGGCTGGAGGAAAGGGTGGTTTTATGCGAGTGTCGAGCAAGAAGGAGTCGCCACCTTCTCGACTGCAGCTTACGTCAGGACCAAGGCGTGGGACCACCAGCTCTCAGCCGAAGAAATGGAGGAAGCACGCCCTTTGCTGACTCGAATCGACGGACTGCTGGACAAGGTCACAGGCATTCATTTGATCGCCACCTTTGTGAAGAGGCGGGTGTGGCCCATCCGTGCCCGAGCGCACCCCATGTGGGAGTATGAAGGCGCGGGTGACATCACCCGAATGAACGCAGAGGAGCTTTCAAGGAGTGAGCTGCTGACGCATGTGCGTCACATCACCAATTTGACGACAGGCGACACTTGCAACGTCGACTGCCCTGTTGCACCATATGGGTTGGAGAACCCTTTGCTTGAGGTATGTATGTGTTATAGCCTGCTTGTAATGAAGAGTTTGCCATCCGCATGTTTTGTGATACGCGATTTTTGATTCTGACTTTGCAATTTGTGATGTGTGCTATGCAGGGTCACTCGACTGCTGCCTCCCTTCCTCCTCTGCCTGAAAATGGCGAGACTGAAGAAACACAGGCACAGGTGGTGGACCCGAAAGGGGATCAGTCGCCCATCCCTTCCGCCACCACTTCACGTGTAGAGGATGCCGAGGAAGAAGCAGCAGAAGAAGTCCAATCTGAAGACAAGGCTCCTTCTGACCAAGAAGTCGATACCGCGCAGCCAAAGCGGCGTCGACTGGCCAAGAAGGCGCCTTCTGCTGCCAGTTCGCCCGCGAAGGAGCAAGTCTTGGAGGATGACGAGGAATCAGATTCACCTCCTGTTTTCCAAGCCGCTCCTTTGCGTGCGTGCTCAACAAGCTCGACTCTTCCGCTTCAGTCGAGTGGTGCCCCAGCCTTTGGAGGACCAATTTTTGGCGACTCCGAAGACGAGGAAGATGAGGAGCACAGGTATGTATGTTTTTGAGTATGATATGAAAATGTTTGTGCTGTCATGTTTTTGTGCTGACCATCCCTTTGTTTTGTTGTGTTGCTCACAGTGCTGAAAACAACCAGCCTGGGACTCCTCCAGTCGAGAACGTTCCAGCCGTGGAGCACTCGAAGTCTGCACCGACTGGAAACGAGGCTGCCCAGCCCATGGCCACTGACGCTGTTGTTGAAACAGCCAAGGCGGCAACTCCAGATGTCGGGACATCGGTCGCGGCTCCCGAGCCGTGGATGAACCACGTGAGTAACTTTTTTGCTTGACCCGTTTAGTTGTAGGTCTGTGAGAATTTTTCGATTTTTGCTGAATCCGTGTGCTCGCAGCCCTTCTACCACACCTTGGCAGATTCTGCCAAGGCTTATGTCCAGGTGGAGCAGGAGAGGGACACCATGCGCGCCGAGCTCGAGCGGCTCAGTCGTGAGTTCTCCTTTTTGCTTTTGTTTCGCCCAACTTCTTTTCGCAATGCCTGATTTTGTCGAGTATTGAATACACGTAATTTTTGCTGGGCCAGGCGAGAAGAAGGAGCTGGAAGACGCACTCGCCGCGCAGCGCGAAGAATCGAAGAAAGAGCTGACTGCCGCCACCAACTCAGCTGCCGCACGCGAGCGAGAATATGCTGACCAGCTCGCAGCACTCGCGCAGGCCATGGGAGGTGAGTAATCTTTATCTCCTTTTGATATGACTATATAGCTTGTCGAGTGTCGTACTTATGCCTGTTTTGAATTGTGCAGAAGCTGTTGGCGCACCGGCCTCTGCAGACGTGGCGAGTGACGATCTTTCGCTGGAACAGGCTGTGGGCGGCTTAGGCGCTCTGTGCAACCAGGCGAAAGAAGCACTCGCCAAATCAACGAGCACACTTGGTGCTGTATACCAAGTGGTGTTCCCTACTGGCGTGGTGCCGTCGACGGTGGATGACTTCGCCAACGTGTTTGGCCCCGGGACGTCCACCATGGCGGGTTTTGCTCGCGCCAACACGGTACGCGGATCCGAGTCCACCATCAAGCTTCTTATGGGACATGGGATAGATTGCGACTATGAGGCAGCACTGTCTGCGTTCCCTCAGAAGCCAGACGGGAAGCCCATTTCGCTGAAGGGGGTGAGCGGAGCAGCCGCGCGACTGGCTGAAGTTTTCATGAACACCATGGAGCGCCGGGCACTCGAGACTGCCAATCGTCTGCTTAGGAAATCGAAATCTTAGGCTAGGGTAGCTGTACCCTTTTGCTTTTTTATGCCTTGTAATGATACCTTCTGAACTGCGCGAGTCTGCGCTTTGTTTTTGCTACCTTGTTTATGCAAACTTTCTTTTGCCAATGTCTTTCATTTGGAGAGTTGTATGCTTATGACGCGAGTCTTACAAACTTTGTGTTTGTGATTATGCTCTTTGAACAGTCACGAGAGCCTGCTGCCGCGACTGGTTCCTCGCAGGCTCCAACCACCACCCGATCCCAGGGTCAGGTGGCAAATGATGCCAAGGTGATGGAGTATATGAAGGCTAAATATTTGAGAATGGAGCAAGATCTGAAGGACGCCCAGGCTGAGCTGAGTCGATTGAGGGCCAGACCCGCGTTGGCCACCCAACGCGAGGATTATGTTCTCGGGGAGATGGAGCTTGTGAACAGGCAACTCGAGTGTAAGTTCGAATCTTGCTTTGTTTTACAAGCTTTTGTGTAGCTTTTGTCCTTTTGATCTAACTGGTGCGCCCGTATTTGTAGGCTTTGTCGACAACTTCCAGGCTGAACAGATTCGCGTGGAAGGACGCCTGGATAGCGTGGTTGACGACCCTACAACTGGGCGTCAACACTTTTGGCTTGATAGGTACCATGCCCGCATACTTGCCACCCTGAAGGATCGAGTCTGGCGAAGTGCTGAGCTGCTGGAATTATGCCGGGCATCGTTTATTCGTCTGAACGAGACTCTTTTTCCTTCGGGGCCACAACCACAAGGGATTCGTGCTGTGTTGAACATCTTCCGCCAAACAAATCCCATTCGAGAGTTGCTGTCTCAAAGACTTGTAATTGGAGCCAACGCTGCAATGGCGTATATGCGTAGTCGAAAACCAAGGTTGGTGTTGCGGACACCTGCAGCCGGAGAGGTTCTCGAACAAAAAGACTTGGATGACACGATCCAAGCTGCGGAGACACTGATCGAGTGCACTCGCGAACAACTTTGCGGCCCCGAGCTGCCCGTAAAAGACGAGCCGAGTGCAATTTTTGCATAGGGGGCAGCCCCCGAGTGTAATTTTTGACTCTTTGTATATTGTATAGTTTGTATACTTTGATTTTTTGCCGAGCCCCCGAGTCAATCGAGCGGGTTTGTGAAATATGTATTGGTTATGAACCGATGACTGTGCAGCCCCCGAGTCAATCGAGCGGGGTTTGTGAAATATGTATTGGTTATGAACCGATGACTGTGCAGCCCCCGAGTATTCGAGTGCGGCTGCAAAGTTTTTATGTTCTTTGTTCGGATCCTTGTTACGCAGCCCCCGAGGGTCTCGGGTGCGGTTAAGGTATGAATTATGCAGGTGGTAGCCACAAAGGAGTCGAAGGAACATTGATTTTATTCCTCTTTTGAATGTTAGGCTGCAGGCCGCCTCATTAAAAACCTTCCAGTCCCCTTAGGTACCCTGGTAAGGAAAAGAGCGCGTCTGAAACCTGCAGCCATCCGACATATAGCCTATTACATTGTATGACTGTGAGCACTTTATGCGTAGAAACGGCGCAGATGCGCAACGTTCCACGGATTGTGAGAGGGTTCGCCTGTCTTCGCGTGCTTCAGTCGATATGCGCCTCCACCAAGGACCTCCGTGATGATGAAGGGACCCTCCCATGGGGAAGCGAGCTTGTGCACCTTCTTTTGCTTCAGTCGAAGAACCAGGTCGCCAACGACGAAGGACCTGGTGCGCAGTCGACGGCTGTGGTAGTTGCGAAGGTCCTGCTGGTAAACAGCTGTGCGGGCTAAGGCCGTGTCGCGCGCCTCATCAAGCAAGTCGACTGCGTCTTCGAGTGCCTCTTCTGCGTCTTCTTCATTGTATGCTTCAACTCGTGGTGCGTTGAACCTTACGTCTGATGGCAGAATTGCCTCTGCACCGTAGACCATGAAGAATGGGGTGAACTGCGTAGAAGTGTTGGGAGTTGTGCGTAGGCTCCATAGCACAGACGGTAGTTCTTCGACCCAAGCACCGCAGCTCTTTTGAGTGGCACCAGGAGGCGCTTCTTGATCCCACTCGTCACAAGCCCATTGGCCTTTTCGACTTGGCCATTGGATTGCGGATGCGCCACGGATGCGTAGTTGAGCGTAATGTCCTGCTCTTTGCAAAAGGTTTTGAACTCCTCAGCCGTGAAGTTTGTGCCGTTATCAGTGATGATACTGTTTGGGACACCGAAGCGATAGATGATGCTCTTTATGAAGTTGACTGCCGTAGTAGCAGTCGAATTTGTGATGGGGACCGCCTCGATCCACTTTGTGAACTTGTCGACTGCCACCAGTAGGTGAGTATGCCCGCCATGCGATGATTTTTTGAGTGGCCCAACCATATCGAGCCCCCATTGGGCGAAAGGCCAGGCCAGCGGTATAGTCTTCAACGCCGATGCGGGTGCGTGCGGCCTTGTTGCGAATTTCTGGCAGCCGACGCACCTTTTGACTATGTCCTCCGCGTCTTTGAGTGCTGTAGGCCAGTAAAACCCTGCGCGAAAGGCTTTGGCTACGAGTGATCGACTGCTGGCGTGATGCCCACAGGTACCTGCATGAATGTCTCGAAGTATGGCTTGGCCATCTTCGAGTGCGATGCATCTTTGGAACATACCTGATATGCTGCGCTTGTATAACTCGCCGTTGATAACGGTGTATGCTTTTGATCTTCGAGTCACGCGTCGGGACTCGGTTATGTCATCTGGTAGCTCGCTACGGAGTATGTAAGCCAGAAAAGGTTGAGTCCAGGTTGGCTCAATGAGAAATACCTCGACAGGGGGGTCCTCTGTGCTAGGTTTTGCTTTTGGGTGGCGTAGTCGACGGAGGAGGCTCTCGTTTCTCCTTGATGGATCTGTGTTCAATACGCTCGAGGAAGACACCAGGTGGAATTTGTGCGCCAGTTGAGCCAAGATTGGCTAGCATGTCTGCTTCTTCGTTGCTTTCCCTTCCTATGTGCCTCAACTCGCAGCCCTCGAAGCTGCCTCTAGTGTGTTGTACAGATCGCGATAAGCGATCATGTTGTCCGCGATTGCGTCGCAGGCCTTCATTGTTTGCTGCACCACGAGGTTGGAGTCGCCGTAGATCATCAGTCGAGTGCACCCGAGTGCCTTTGCCATCCGCATGCCATGGATCAGAGCCTCGTATTCAGCCTCGTTATTGGAGGGTAGCTTGAATCCCATCTGCAAAACATAACGTAGCTTGTCCCCTTTTGGTGATATGAGGACGACGCCTGCGCCTGCGCCTTCATGTTTCTTGGACCCATCGAAGTACATGGTCCAGGAATTGGCCACGTCTGGTGCTCCAGGTAATTGGGCTTCTATCCACTCGGTTGTGAAGTCGGGTAGGACTTGTGCTTTGATAGCCTTCGGGTGCTCGTACTTGATATCTCTTGGAGCCAGCTCGATGAGCCATTTTGCCACTCGACCCGTTGCATTGGGGTTTGTGAGTATATCACCGATTGCTGAGTTGCTTACCACGGTAATCGGATGCTCGGTGAAGTAGTGTGTCAGCTTCCTTGAGGACATGAATACAGCGTATGCCAGCTTTTGATAGTGCGGGTACCGCTGTTTTGATATGGAGAG
Source organism: Poa pratensis (assembly GCA_947311845.1). NCBI lineage: Eukaryota > Viridiplantae > Streptophyta > Magnoliopsida > Poales > Poaceae > Poa > Poa pratensis. Next base: position 28,884,708 of record CAMZMU010000104.1, read on the forward strand.
AACCTCGCTCAGGTAGTAGACTGGACGTTGTATGCTTTGGATGTGCCCCTCCTCCACGCGTTCGACTACCAGTACGGTGCTCACCACCCTGTTTGTAGCCGAGACATACAGGTAGAGTGGTTCCCGTTCCTTAGGTGCGACGAGGATTGGAGGGCTTGTGAGGATCCGCTTGAGATCTGTGAAGGCTGCTTCAGCTTCTGGCGTCCACTCGAACTTGTCCGCCTTCTTCATCAGTCGATAGAATGGTAGAGCCTTTTCACCCAGTTTGCTGATGAATCGACTGAGCGCCGCTACTCGTCCTGCTAGTTTCTGCACATCATGAAGCTTTGAAGGCCTTTGCATGGTGAGGATGGCCTGTATTTTCTCGGGTCTGCTTCGATTCCACGAGCAGAGACTAGGTACCCTAAGAGCTGCCCGGCTGGAACGCCGAACGTACACTTCTTAGGATTGAGCTTGATATGGAAGCGTTTGAGGTTTGCGAACGTCTCCCTCAAATCGTCGAGTAGTGTGCGTTCTTCCCTTGTGGTAATGACAATGTCATCAACGTAGACCTGGACGTTGCGTCCAATTTGCTTTTTGAGGCAGTCCTGCATCATGCGCTGGTATGTTGCACCCGCGTTTTTTAGCCCAAAGGGCATAGTTGTGTAGCAGTAGACCCCGAGTGGGGTTATGAACGCCGTTTTTTCTTCGTCTTCTTGCTTCATCCTTATCTGGTGATAACCTGAGTAAGCATCCAGAAAGGAGAGTCGTGCGCATCCGGCGGTGGAGTCGACGATCTGGTCGATCCGGGGTAGCGGGAAGTGATCCTTTGGACAGCACTTGTTCAGCGCTGTGAAATCCACGCACATCCGAAGGATGTCTGTATGCTTCTTTTCTACGAGTACGGGTTGGCCACCCATTGTGATTTCTTGATTTCCCTAATGAATCCTGCTGCGAGTAACCGGTCGACTTCGGATTCGACTGCGGTTCGCTTTGGACCGGAGATTCGACGCATCGTTTGCTTGACTGGCTTTGCATCTGGAAACAATTGGAGAGAGTGCTCGGCGAATTCCCTGGGAATACCTGGCATGTCGGCTGGACACCACGCAAATATTTCCCAGTTCTCACGGAGGAATTCGACGAGCGCGCCTTCCTATGCGATAGGCAGGCTCGAAGATATGTTGACTGTCTTGGACGGATCGGTCGGGTGCACCTGATGCGACCTTGTGTCATTTGTAGCATTGAAGGATCTGTCGACTGCCAACTTCTTATGCTCTGGAAGGAGTGTGCGGTCGTTGGTAATCGCTAAGTCAGCGAGTGATTCCTCCACCCCGAACATCTCGGAGATTTTGCTGAACTCGCGGTCGCAAGCATCGGACCTTTGAAAGTTTCCACGGACAGTGATGACTCCCTTTGGTCCTGGCATCTTCAGCGTGAGGTACGCATAGTGTGGCACCGCCATGAATCGAGCAAACGTCGGGCGACCAAGAATAGCATGGTATTGTGATTTCCAGTCGACGACCTCGAACTCAATCGACTCTGTCCTGAAGTGGCTTACGTCCCCGAACGTAACGTCGAGTTGTACGGTGCCTTCTGGGCTAATTGCTTTGCCAGGAACGATACCGTGGAAGGTATTTGAAGATTTTGGGAGGTTTTCGACTGACCTGTTCATTTTGCGGAGTGTGTCCGCGAAGATGATGTTTATGCCGCTGCCTCCATCCATGAAGACCTTGGTCATGGCGTAGCCTCCTATTTGCGCGTCGAGTACCAGAGCCGCATGCCCTGGTCGAGCTACAGCTGGGGGATGATCCTCTCGACTAAAGCTTATGATGGTTTCCGATCCCTTCAGAAATTCAGGCACGGCTGGAGGTGCCATGACAGCCAAGTTCACCTGTCGAGTGATTAGTTTTTGCTGCCTGTTAGAGGGGCGACCCTTTTGTATCATGTACATCTGCCCGTGGGGCTGTGGATATTGATCATCTTCCGCCCGTAGCAGGTTGTATGGCACCTGCGAGATTTGCGCCTGGAGCAGGCTGTGGTGGGGTTGCGGTGGCGGCTGTGGCGCCATGAGAGCGGGCACAGCGTTCGGCTGTGGTACGGGTGCAGGCATGGGCTGAGCAGGTGCTGGGCCATTCCTCTTGAGTCGTATCACATAGTCAGTCGCCATTTGGTCGAATTCCCTGCAGTTCCTTAGGGTGTGATTGGAGCGTAGTTTTCCGTCGTCCCCCTTGAAGAGGTGGAATCTGCACCAGTCGTCCATCTTTTCCTCGAACGACCGCTCGGGTTTTGCGTCGCTACGTTTGCGCCATTCTTGCCTTTTGTAGCTATCGCTCCGCTGCTCGCGATCTCGACTGTCACGTCGATCATCCGAGCGTCGATTGCTTCTATCATGGTCCTCCTTTGGCTGTGTGTATCCAGCCGCCATGAACTCGGGTCTGTTATCGTCGTAAGGACGTCTGGACCGTTTACGCCTGCGATCTTCTCTGTATGAATCTCTGCGGCTTCGACTGCCGCTTTCGTAGTTGTCGCGTGTTGGGGAAGCACGGGATCTGCGTACAGAATCCTCTCCATCTGCCCACTCAGTCGCAACTTTGATGAGGTCAGCCAGGGAGGTTGGCTTTTCACGACCAAGTGCCTCTTTGAAGTCCTTCCTGGCGAGACCTTGTATGAAGGCATCCATGGCCCTGTCTTCTGACACTTTGCCAACCGAATTGCGTATTTCGGTCCACCGCCGTATGTATGATCTCAGCGACTCGTCTGATCGTTGAGTACATGTCCTTAATTCCTCGAATGTCTTCGGGCGCTCACACAGAGGCTCGAAGTTTTTGATGAAGTCTCTGCGGAAATCATCCCACGAGTCATATGATGATGGAGGGAGTGATTTGAGCCAGTCGCGGGCAGTTCCTTCGAGCATAAGTCGTATGTACTGCATCGCCGTGGTGTTCGTGCCCGCTGGCATGCCACGGCGAGTCTGTAATCTTCTAGCCACCCAGAAGGTTCTTGGCGACCGTTGTACTTGGGTTGCTCGCCTGTCAACTTGAACCGTTTGGGCATCCGCGTCTCACGGATGCGTCGAGTGAAGCACAATGCTCCGCATGGCTCTGGTTCGCGATCAGAGTATGAATCGCTGCTATAGGATCTTCGAGACCTGCTCCTGCTGGACCTGTGCCGGCGCGTGCTTCTCCTTCCTTCATCCGAGTGGTGGCTGCGACCACTGCGATGATGTGCTGCGTGTCGTGAGTCGACTATGTCGCGATCGCGATCCCTTGCTGGAGTTTTGTCTTCTGGCTGCATAGCCTGTGCCGCTAGAGCTAGCGATTTGAGTTGTTGGCGATGCAGGGCTGCGTTAGGGTCATTCGCCGGAGGTTGTATTGCCTTGAGGTAAGCACCTACGGAGAATAATGCACCCGCAGCAGTTTTGGGTACTGGGATTCCGTTAGCGTCCTCTGTCATGAACGACAGGTTACGGGTGATTGCTACCCTTTCATGTTCTGGAAGGCTTGCCAACCGCGACCTAGGTCGAGGGGTTGGTTGCTGTGTGGACCCGAGGGATTGCTCCCTTCGTCGGGCACTCGAGAGGCTGGCTTGCCTTTTGCGCTCCTCGAGCGTCGCTCGGTAGTTTTGCAGTCGAATTGACTCCTGCCAGTTGAAGTACTGGAAGGTCAACATCTCCTCTGGGTGGAGTTTGGCGGCATCATAGTGCACTCCTTTATGACTTTATCTGCTTTTGCTGCCATCTCCTCCGTGATTGTCAAGGTTGTGACCCCATCTGGCATGGTTACCGTGCATGGGAATTGTGCAGGCCTGCGAGCGGCAGCGTCTGCGGATGATTCTGCGGTGAAGGCCACGTAGACCTGATGGGGCGTGACCCGAGGACAGGTGTATGTGCTGTCGATTCCAGTCATGGACTCGACATCGCCATCGAGGCTCATGTCAGAGCCAGTGTGTTCATCGAGTAGATCTTCGAGGCGAATCTCGTTGTCGATGTGCTCATCACCTATGCTCATCTCGGTGTTGGCGAAGCCATTACGGATTTCTGAGTCGAGGTTGGTGTTGGTGAAGATCTCCGAGTCGACGTTGTTGTCGTTATGAATCGCGGGCTCGTAGAAGTCATCGAGGGAGATCCCGCAGTCGAAACTCTCGTCGAGTGGTAGGTTGAAGTCGATGTTGCTTGTGTTGTATGCTGATTCTGCTTCCTCGCCTTGGAGTTCCGTCATCATGAACCTATCGAGCTCGCCGGTCGACATGGTTGTTGCGGGCGAGCAGGCTTCAGGAATCGACGATGGGGCGAGAGCAGTCGACGGAGCCTCGAGTGCACCCAGCACCGTTGTTGCGGATCTGTCGAGTCCTGCGTGCCAAGATTGTTTACGAAAAAATTGAATGCTCCAACAGTTAAGTCAAACCTGATTCAAGGCCAGAAAACGCCTCCTGAAGCTCCGGCGAGTGCGGATTGAAATTCATTGGAAGAGCAGATGCGCTTTTTGCGGGTGAAGCGGGCAGGCTGCCGCTTTTCGAGTAGATCGGCGAGTCGCCGTGTGTCGCCTGGATCGGCGAGTTGCTGTTTGCTGACATGGCCGGCGAGTTGCCGTTTGCAGATGAGATCGGCGAGTTGCCGTTTGCTGTTGGGACCGGCGAAACTTCGAGTCCAGCGCTATTCTTTCCCACAGACGGCGCCACTTGACGAGGGGTAGACTCATCAAGACCCATGGTTAAGGTCCCTAGGTTATGAATATGGGGGAGAGAACGTGGTAGAGCTGGAAGTATCGTCGGCTGACAAGCAGGGCAAAGATTTTACCCAGGTTCAGGGCCCTCGTGTGGAGGTAACACCCCTACGTCCTGCCTGTCTGTTATTGATTTGTGAATATGATGGTTACAAGGATCCCGGCGAGATGTCGATCTCGCTAGGGTTTGTGGCTCTGGTGGTTCGTTGTCTGGTTCGATGGCCCTCCCAGTCCTTAAATAATAGGCTGGGTCCGGGTGTTCGTAACCGACTCGATTTACAAGTAAGGAAACTCTAAACCGACTATTGCTTCGCCAAACTTGAAGGATACTTCATCTTCGTGGGCCTCCCTTCATGGGCTTCATGTAGGCTCTGATAGTTGGGCCTAGTCGATACGTGCACCAGGTACCCTCATGGTAGGGTACCCGATAGGCATACCCATGTCAGTACCTGTTCTACAAAGGCACCTCCCCGAATCACCCTCGAGGAAGTCAACCTTACAATCTTGAGTGGTACCTTTAGTACCCAGTTTTTAATCATTCCGTTCAAGTTATTCTATGATCTTACCTTCACTTGCCAAGTTCGTCCATAACCGCGGACACGGCTTTTCGAAAAGATTTACCCTGCAGGGGTGTACAATGTTTGCCACGCGTACCGTTCGGCCCATTACCTGATCATTAGCTTTCTTCCTTGGAAAGCCGGCTGGGTGGGAGCGGTGTCGACTTCTTCCTCGTTAAGGACTAACCCAGGATCATCAGTGAGGACGGAGCAGCGGATCCAACACCCTGCCCCGTGGCCACTCATTTTCCTAAACACCACCATCCTCATCTCAGTCTTGGCCACCATCCCAACGCACGCGCAAATGGAAGCCCGAACTAGAGGACCCTGGCTAGTCCCGCCCGAGTTATTTAGTCTATGAGGGTTCCTGCAATTGCATAGGCCTCACGCATGGTTGCACGCTCAGTCTTGGTTCAAGAGGTAAAGAACTCGCACCTAGGCGGCGAGAACGAGACAAAGCACCACAACCACAGTGGCCTCTCATCCCCACCTTTTAGCATTTTATTACCTGTCTCCACAATTCTCCACCATTAACCGAACATCTCAGCACCTGTTTCCAACATCAACCATCCATCGTACAGCTAAGCATCTACTAAGCATGGCTAAGCATCAACATAGCATAGTTAAGTAGCTCAGGCCAACAATACAAACCTATGGTTAATAGGAGGGGAACATGTATTGTCATCGGAATCTTAATGCAACTATAGGATACTCTAATCCAAATAAGATTGACATTTGGAACCGCATGCAATATTATAGTGGAGAAAATACTTGCGGAAAATAGGATAAGATATGCTCAGAGGGGGGATTAAGCTTGCCTTGTTGAGTGGAGTAGTCAAACTGCTCGTCGGAGTAATGATGCTCAACTCCGAACTCGTGATCTACCGGAGAGCAAACAACACCGGAAAGCAAAAACAACAATCAACACATGGTAATGGTGCAATGCATACAAGAATGATGATATGTCATATTAATGCATTTAAGTTACCCTTAGGGTCCACTTAACAATTTAAAAGGCGTACCATACTTGTTTTTAGCAAAGTTGGGATCAAACCTTCACAATTTAAACAAGGAGGCATTTTTAACCTTCCATATACAGTACCAAACTAGGCTTCAATGAAGCATGGCACTGGCACCATTGGATAGGCCTTAATTTTCTAAGAATTTTGGGTACCTTGTTTGCATTTTTCCGATAAGAATTGAATTCGATATGAATTTTCAAAGTTTTTATAGTTTTATCAAGTTTTCAAAATTATTCAACATTTATTCAGTTCCAACATGCATGAATATGATGTTACCGGGAAGTTCATATTCTTATGAGCATTTTGATATCAAATACACAATTTTCTGACGAACCGATAAGAAGTTAGTATATTTATAAATTCCCCTTTTAATTATGCCCTTTTTGCTAAATTATTTTAAACCACAATATAATTATTTATACAATTTCAAAAGAAAGAGGTGAAATAGGAAATAGATTGGTGCTGAACATACTCGGATTATCCGAATATTTCTCACCCGGATTATCCGATGGGCTGGAAAAACTGAAACTTTTGGTACTGATTATTTTCGGATTTTTCGAAGTTTGCAAAATCGGAATATCCGATTGCACTGCTGACTGAAATTTGGCTAAGTACCTAAAGTTACACCGCACTGGAACAACTCGGATTAACCGAGTCCACTGGCTTCGGAATATCCGAACCAAAGGGAGAGCACGGCGGCGAGCGCTGCAACTGGCGGTGCGCCGGCGACACGGCGGCGAGGGGAGGAATGGAAGCAACAGGGAGGACCAGTACCTCACCCTGAGCACGTTGGAGACTACGGCGGGGTCGAGGACGCTGCGACGGCGGCGAATCGCGCCCGGCGGTGCTCGACGACCGCGGAGGAGACGAAGCAGGTGCGGACGATTCCGAGCTTAGCGGCTCGATTCCTTCGGTGTGGGGGTAGAAGGCGACGCGGCGGAGCTGTTGGTGTTCTTTGATTGGCTCGGGGCAGCCTCAGGCGACGGCGGGGCGGCGGCGGAGCTCGGCGGCCATGGCGAGAGCGAGAAGGGAGAGAGAGAGAGCAGAGGAAAAAATATCGGGGGAGTGGGAGCAGGTGAGGTGCGTGTGGCTTGCTCTCCGTGCAGGTGAGAGGAGAGAAGGGGGCCTGGCGCGTGCGACGCGCAGGAGCGCAGCACGGCGACATGGCGCCAGTGCGCGTGGCTACAGGAGGGAGATGGTCGCTTTGCGAAAAAACCCCTGCATTTCTTTTCACCATCACCACTAGGTCCTTATCTCTGGAATAAAAATAACCAGCACTGTATTTGATTTAATTGGGACACTTAAACATTTTAGAAAAATATGAAATTATTTGGGTAGACTCTCCATATTAATATGAAGCTCCCCTAATTTTTCCAGATTATTTGAAACTCAATTGGTAGGACAATAAAATAGGAATTGCTTACAGGCAAAATTTTGAGTTTCTCCATTTATTTTATTTTACCAATCAAAATAGTTTGCAAATATTATATTTGGAACTGTTGGAACTTCCTTAACAAATACACGATGTCAAAGTATTTTTGTTTTGCAGGTTTGAAGGCTTTCCTTAATTTGGGATTTGTTATAGCAAGTTTGGCATTTTGTTTTTAAATAATGCCAAACAAATTGTTTTTATTTGTTTAGCAATTTAATATGGATGCCATGATGCAATGGAACACAAAAAGTGGAAATTTTACTCGGGTTTTTAGGTTCTCAAATTTGGGGCTGTTACAATTAACTCAGTGAGTTCTTTCCTTTTCTCATCATTTTCATCGTTCATTGGGCCATTCATAGCCTCCTCAAGATCCCTCTGCGCCTTCTGAAGCCTTTTTCTTGGGTTTTTTAAGGACCCTTTGATCCCAGTCATGAAATTCTTTATGCATTGCCGAAAGTTTGCTATGAATATTTGGAAGCAATTGGTCACCACTCACACGTTCCCATGCTCCTTTTACTGTGTCAGCAAATTTTTCCTCTCTCAACCATCTCGCTTCAAATCTCAGGGGTCTCTGATTATTTCCTCCCGCGGATAAATTAACATAGTAATCCGTATTCACCAGAAGTGGTCGATGATCGGATCTGGCGAATTGTAAATGTTCCAGAGCCGCACTTGGAAAAAGCTGACCCCACTCATCATTAACCAACCCTCTGTCCAGTCTTTCACGAATTCTACCACGTTGCCAAGTGAAGGGATCGCCAATGTAACCCATATCTATTAATCTGCAGTCTTCAATAGCTTGTTGAAAGGCTTGCATATATTGTGGAGGTTTAGGATTTCCTCCCTCCTTCTCATGTAAAAACTGAATTTCATTGAGATCCCCCATAAGGAGCCACGGTAGGTTATGATTCTGCTTTAATTGCCGCATTCTGTCCCAAGTTTTATATTTATTCTCCCACCGAAATTCTCCATACATTCCAGTAAACGTCCAAAAATTATTTCCCTCTTTTATCTTAACATCAATGAACATAGGATCCAGCTCTAATGGCTCAATATGTATCTCTTTTTTCCACAGTAGTAACAATCCTCCTTTCCTTCCATCACCAGGGCAAACTAATTTCCTCTCCATCTTTGTATGTCTTCTAAAACACTCAGCCAGGTAAGATTCTAAATGAGTCTCTGAAAGAAACATCACATCGGATCATGTTTTCGCTGGATATCCAGCACTGCACGAACTGTCGGGTCATTTCTGAAAGTGCATGTGTTGCCCCATGTTGCTTTGGTAATTAATGACAATCCTTATGGACTAATGCTTGCATTGAGATATTCTTATAGATCTTGTCCATAGGAAAGATTGGAGTTCATGTGTTGGACCCTAGAAGCTTATAAGATGACCAAGATCCTTTTAAGGGTTTATATGAAGAATGGTCTTATATAGAGTTGAGCATATTGCAAGTATGTCTTGAAGAATAGAATACCGTGGATATTCATGCTCATCTTCAAGACATCATCTTTGATCAAGAAAGAAGAAAAGATACAAAGTTGATCAAGGCTAAGTGGAAAGGATGGATAGAAGTGATCAACACACAAAGCTACATGTTGTACCATGTGGGATCTTGTGATCCAATGGTATGGTAAGCAATCGTCTATATAGCTTTGTGAACTAACCCATATATGTGTGTGGAGTATCTATGTGGGGTTAGGTATCTTCCCATGGGCATGCATTAAAGGAAGATTCCATATAACTCATGGCGGATGACGTCAAGCGGTGGTCGTCATCAAGATAATGGTCAAGTGAAGATGTTCCTAAAAGTGGCTCTCCCATATTGTGTATGGGGGAGCATTTCACAAGTCTTCATCAAGCGGAGCGCAATCAAGAAAGGTGATTCAACTTGAGGTGATCAAGATCGTCATCATCTAGCTCAAGTGGTTTGCGCAAGGCAAAGGTATGACCTTGTTAGGGTTTCTATTTTACCGGTCTCATGGTGTTAGTGAGAGACCGGATTATAGGTTAGATGCCACACTTTCAAGAGGGGCTCTCGAATGAGTAACTTGATCGTATCGTTCGGAGAGAGCTCAAACCTTTGCATTCTTGTCATCATCTTTCTTGATTCTTATTTGGCTTTCCTCCATGTTTGATTTTAGAGCTTGTCATGATCTTCACGGCAAGCTCAAGTTCATCAAAAACGGATTTCGTATGGAAAACTTATCGCGTTTTTGGTGTTGGAGGTTTTACCGGTTGTTCTATTTTCGAGAGGTCTAACCTTTACTCATTTGGTTTTATGATTCATTGTTGGACAATGATGTTTCTCTGTATAATCTTGAAAAGCTCGTTGTTGTGATTCCAACGAGCCAAAGATCATCGAAAACGGAGTCCGGATGCAAAAGTTATTGCCGTTTTGGTGTTCGCTTTTTTGCTGTTTTTCCTGTGGCGGTAGTACCGCCCTTGGTACCGCCAGAAACGGGTTCTGAAGCCCTTATCCGGTAGTACCGCTGGGTTAAGAGGTAGTACCGCTGCCTGGAAGTTTTTTTCATCCTGTTGTGTCTTCCAGACCTCCCAGGGGGCGGTAGTACCGCCTAAACCAGCGGTAGTACCGCCCCGGCGCGATTCTGCACCCAACGGTTAGATATTTGGGTGACCTATTTAAGGGGCCTTCTTCCCCAATGGTTCCCCAACCTTTCTTGCAAGTTTTGCCCTCCATTGTTGACCTCCAAAAGCTTGCTTTCTCTCAATCCCTCCAATGATTCTTGCTCATTCTTGAGGGAAACAAGAGAGGAGATCTAGATCTACATCTCCACCAATCAATCTCTCCTCTAAGTGAGGGGAGCATATTGGATCTAGATCTTGGGATTCATTTGTTGTTTTCTTGCTCTTCCTCTCATCTTCCTCCATAGCATTAGTTGCTTTGGTGGGATTTGAGAGTGAATTGCTTTGAGCACTTTGTGTGTTCTTGCCATTGCATTAGGTGCATCGGTTTGAGTTCTCCACGGTGATTCGTGGAGTGAAGTTTGAGAAGCTCATTACTCTTTGTGGTTCTCGTTGCATCTTGGGTTGCTTGTAACCCTAGGTGCCTTTGTGAGTCTCGGAGGAAGTCCGAGGCATTGTTGGGAGGCTCCAACTCATTGTGGAGTTCCCCGACCTTTGTGTATCGGTTTGGTCAACGCCTTCAAGTCGACCTCATAGTGGAACGAGCCAATCCCTCACGGGTGAAGCTCACGGAGAATAGGGTGAGCACATCCGTGCTATTGGAGCGCCTAGGTGGCTCCACACCCCTCCAACGTAGACGTACTTCCATTGGGAAGGAACTACGGGAAACATCTCCTCGTGTCCACTTTGCGGTTACTTCTATACCCAAACCTTTACTTATGCATTTACCTTTGTGATAGCCATCGAGCTTGAAGTTATCTATATTGCTATCACTTAGTTGTTAATCTTGCTTAGCATAAGTTGTTGGTGCACATAGGTGAACCTAGCTTGTTTAGGTTTTGTGCTTGATAAATTAAACGCTAGTTTTATTCCGCATTTATTCAAGCCTAAACCGTAATTATTTTAAAACGCCTATTCACCCCCCCTCTAGGCGACATCCTCGTTCTTTCAATTGGTATCAGAGCCAGGCTCTCTTTATTAGGCTTCACCGCCTTGAGAGTAAAGATGTCGTTTAGAGACTTAGCAAATGATCCCACTTTCATATTCGATGGCACAAATTATGATGTTTGGAAAATTCGCATGCTTAATCTTTTTCGGGTGTATGGCCCAAAAATGGAGAGAATTGTAGATATGGATTTTCCTCCTCCAAAGGATCTCCAAAAGTTATCTTTAGAGGATGAGGAAAACTCTTATCTCAATTCTCTAGTATCTCATGCTATTGTTGGTGTTTTGAGCAATGTAGTTCTTGAGTCAATCATGCCTTTTCGGAATGCTCATGATTTATGGACAAAGCTTCAAGACAAATATGATGTGTCCAATATTATTGAGGATGATTGTTCTCCCTCCACTTCCGGGCGTGATGAGTTCTCAACTTCCTCTACTTCACCAACATGTGGTAAGCCACAACCTAATGAGATGGTGAGTAGTGCTAGACTTTGCAACAATGATAGTAAACTTACTATTGATGATTCTTTGCCTCAACATTGTTGCAATGATCTACCTTTGGACTTAAACACATCTAGCACCGTTCATGCTTTACATGCTTGTGTTGATAGTCCTTGCATATCATGTGGAAATTGTTTGTCTAAATCTCATGATGATATGCTTGCTTTATCTTGTTGCCATACTACAAATGTGTGTGTTTCCTCTATTCCGTTGGTCACTAACATTGTAGAGGAAACCCAACTTCCTATGGAACAAGATGTGTACTTGAGTGGTGCCTCAAGTAATGTTTCATCTTCATCGACCATCTTTTGCCTTATGGCTAAGGAGTCAAAGGTATCTCCTACTTTGAACCCCATTGAATCTAAAGTGATGATGTTAATAATGAAGAGAATGATATTGTTGATTCTCTAAATAAGAAAGGTGAAATTGTCTTTCTTGCTTTGAGTAAAAATAAAAATGCTCGCTCTAACTTCATGGAAATCATGGCTAATGCTATTGAGGTCAATAAACTTATTTATGAGCATGAGGACACCATTGTGGAAATGGAAGGTCGTGAGCAAGGCTACACCGATGAGATCGGGGATCTTTCTATTGCTCTTAATGAAGAGCAAGAGCGTAGAAGGATCCTTGAGGAAAAACTTTGTAGTCTTGAGGAATCTTATAGTTTAGACTTTTCTAAATTAAGAAAGATCATGCTCTTGCTCTTTCTAATGTCCTCAAATCTAAAAATGATGATGCTTGTGCTACTAACTCTACTTATTGTGAAGCATCCATATTAAAGGAGAATGTTGAGCTAAGGGCTCAACTTGAGTTGCTAACAAGCAATTATAGGAAATTGGAAGAAAGTCATGAAAAGCTCTCGAGCTCTCATAATGATCTTCTAGTCTCCCATGATCGGCTAAAGTTAGCTCATGAGGCTACTTCAACTAAGGTAACATCTTGTGAGCCTCATGTGGACAATGGCACAACTTCTACTCGAAATGATATATTGTCTTGTGCTAGTCCTAGTAGTTCATCCACTCATGATATTTTACACCTTGTGATGAATTGCTTTCCATGCCTTGTTGCTCTAACAATGAAGCTTCTACTTCCTCTAGTACTTGTGTTGTTACTAACCATGTAGAGGAGATAAAAGAGCTCAAGGCCAAGTCACTTCTTTGAAGAAAGACTTGGAAAAGCGTCATGTTGGGAAGTCGGCACTTGACAATATGTTGAGTGTGCAAAAATCTCCCAATGACAAGAGTGGACTTGGATTCAACTCCGATGTTAAGAAGAAGTCCAACATTAAGAAGAAGCACAAGACCATCAAGAAGAAGGGCCTAGAACAAGTAAAAGATTCGGCCAAGATTGTTTGCTTCAAGTGCAAGATTGAAGGGCATCATGTGAGATCTTGCCCAATGAAGAAGAAGCATTTAAGTGAGAAGCAACAAGGGAAGCGGCCTCAAGTTCATACTCAAGTATCCAACGTTGAAGAAAGGCCACTTCCCAAGGAGAATCAAGCTAAAGCTTCTCAAGTTGAGAAATCAACTAAGAAGAAAGGTGGAAGTAGATGTTGCTATCTATGTCGCGAGAAGGGACATCTTGCTTCTTCATGCACTAACGGTACCTTATCCAACCCAATCATAATTGATGATGTTTACTCTCTTGAGAAGGATAAGGTTGGCAATGTGTTTGCCAAATTTGTTGGTACTCAAAGTGGTGTCAAGAAAAGAACCATTTGGGTGGCCAAGCCTATTGTGACTAACCTCTTAGGACCCAACTTGGTTGGGGACCAACAAGCTAAAACTTGATCAATAGGTGTTGTGGAGGGCGTTGGAGACTTGGCTACATTATGAAGAATTAAGGGATCTTCATCAATCATATTTCCAAGCCAAGTCATTTGGATTTTCATATCTCTATCTTATATCCAACGTGCCTCCTTGCGGTAACGTGTATTTAAATTATATATACATTGAAAGTTGCTTGCCCCTTGCATGTGTTTGGTTTTGTACCTTGCATGTGTTTGACTATGATGTGCCTACCACTTACCTATCTTGAGTAATCTAGTGTGTGTATGTTGGTTTGCACATCATGGTTGTGTGTGTTTGTGTTGAGCCTCTATTGCTTCTTGTTTTATCTTAATTGGCTCTTGTGATAGTTTAATGGACTTTCCCATTTTGGGGGAGTGATATGCTTTCGGCACGTCACAATCCTAAAAATGTGTATACATGAGGAATACCACTTAGTGTTGATATATCAATATTATCTAGTCTCTATGTGGTATGTCATGCTCATGAGAAATTCGAATTCTAAATGTCCATTAACTATCTCTATTTTTTTTTTGTTTGCCTCTTGTTGAAAACAAATGGATTATCACATTATGGGGGAGTAATAAGCATTGTGCATATTACGAACCTAGAAAATGTGAACAAGTGAGGTTTTGCCACTTAGAATTGATATTGTAAATTATCTTGTTCCTATGTGGCATGTTTCTCAAACAAGTTCCATATTTGCCTATTCGCTCTTGTTTTGAGAATATGATCTTGAATATCTTTGTCATTTACCACCGAGAATTATCTCCATACATTACTTGTCTTTACAAGTGATAATCTTATTTGTGGTAAAGTATATTGATCATATTTACTTTGGCCTTTGCTCTTAATTGCCTTATTTATTGCCAAGGATTAGTTTTGATCAAACTTTCTTTTGTCTTCCTTGACCTTTGGTTCCTCTTGCTCTACTCATGTTGTTTTGTGTTTTTCTTAAAATAAGAAAAGCCGTGATCCCATTCTTGTGCATTTACATTCAAAGTCACACTTCTAAGATAATGCACTATTCTTGGGGGAGCTATCCTATTTTGAGTAGAACACCATCTTTTAAATTGGTATTGGATCTTATTGCTTTTCTTGAACATGACTAGTGTTTGAATAATATATTTGGAGTGTAATGATCCCATTTGTGTGCATTTTGCATTCCAATGCAAGATCATAAATAATGCACAAATCTTGGGGGAGCTATCCTATATGCTTTAGAACATTATTTGTCTTCAATTGCTACTTGATCTATTTTAAATTGGTGTTTGAGCCCGATGACATGTCTCGTGGAAAGACAAACCTTTTTGTCTTGGTACTTTGTGCCATCATAGAAAGTGTAGAGGGTTTGGTCTATTTGTTGAAATCTTTCTCTCTTTGGGAGTTAGTTATCTCATTCCTTGATATATCTTTCATTTGGTATCTCTTCTTTTGGTATCTTTCTCAATCATGTGTTGATTTGGGTTTTGATATAATTTGGACAATTCTCTTGCATGTCACACTTTGGTGTGCCTTCTTGGTATTCTTTATATTTTGTCCAAATTGTGTCTTCTTTTGGTTCTTGAAGGTCTTGACATGCATATTTACTTCATGTATATATTATGGCATGTTTACTTTCTTTGATCCAATATATCGGGTAAACTCCACCGAATCCTAAATCGGCTAAGATGTGCATGAAATTCAATTTCATATCCATATGCACATATTCATGTGGAGTTTGTCCTATATTGTAGTTTCCTAACTACTTCGGACCCAATATGTTTGGGGACCATTTTGTACTTGAATTGTGTTTTAGGTACTTCGGAGATGCATTGGATGCCTTGTCTCATTCATAAGGAAGGTGCTCTCACCATGTGCTTATTGAAGCCAAGCTATGATGATCGTGATTGCTAAATCTTCTACATCACCAATGCCATCTCGGTAACAAGTATCTACCTCATGCATACATTTCTTGCATTCAACCTTGTGTAGGTTGCATCTTGGCATGATTTCTTTTGTTCCTTGTGATACTTGTTTCCTCTCAAAGCATCCCAACTATCACTTTTCCCTTGTGGATATTTGTGATGCCTTTGATGCGTTTGTGTTGGAAGTCTATTTATATCCTTTAAGATAAATTTGAGCTATGTGCTATGCTTTTAAGCAAAGATCTTAATGGTGTATATATGACTTCCTCTTGGGTATCATGTTCTTCTCTTTAGTAACTATTTTGTGTGTACATGTTTCTTTGTGGATATATATCATTGATTGTTATCTACTTAGAATCTATACACATGAGAAATGTTACATCGCAAATTGATATCCTATTTCCTTGGTGTCCACCTCTTTTATGTTTTATGGATCTTTTGGTGGCTCCGGAAATATTTGCCTTATGAGTGCTTGCCTATTTTATTGGATCTTGTGCACTCATTTTTGTCGGTTGTGTGTGTTGAAATGACATGCTTTGCTCCTTGCTTATCATTCCTTTGAGACTATGGTGATGCTCAATGCTCACCTATGATGTACTCTTATAAAAGGGCTTTGCTATGTCACACACATCATTTGGTTGAGCCTAAATCTTTTAAATGTTCTCGCATTTGGATATTTTGTCGGTCTTATTTTGATGCTCAACCATATGATTTTGCAAGTGTTATGCCTTGTTTTATACATTCTCTCTTGCACATGTTTTGTGTTTCAAAGGATTATGGGGGAGTGAGGATTCCATGTTGTGCACACTATATTGCAATACAAATCCTTATTGTGCACGTACCTTGGGGAGTTCCCTCTTGATTATTTGAACACTTGGTTGATCTTATCATAATATTTCTTATGTTCAATTGGTTTTTCGGATCTTTGATTGCATGTTTTTTCGTTGATACTTTTCAATTTCATCCTTTGCAATCTTTGGATCCTCAATATAGTTTGATCTCCCTCAACTATTCGTCATTGAATATGTGCATTTGATTTCACTCATATCTTGAGAAATGCATACTTTATGGGGGAGCTCTTATTATATTGGCCTTCTAAATTTTCACCATTTCGGCAATCGATGCCAATGGGGGAGAAGTTTAGAGGGTTTAAGGGAATTTGGTTTTATGCTTTAGTTTGTTCTTAAGCATTTGCCTTTCATGCTCTTGCATCCTTGCTCTTTGTTGTGCATGGTTGCTTAATTCATTATATAAACCCTCGTAAAAGGGATTGTCATCAATTACCAAAATGGGGGAGATTGAAAGTGCATGTGTTGCCCCATGTGGTTTTGGTAATTAATGACAATCCTTATGGACTAATGTTTGCATTGAGATATTCTTATAGATCTTGTCCATAGGAAAGATTGGAGTTCATGTGTTGGACTCTAGAAGCTTATAAGATGACCAAGATCTTTTAAGGGTTTATATGAAGAATGGTCTTATATAGAGTTGAGCATATTGCAAGTATGTCTTGAAGAATAGAATACCGTGGATATTCATGCTCATCTTCAAGACATCATCTTGATCAAGAAAGAAGAAAAGATACAAAGTTGATCAAGGCTAAGTGGAAAGGATGGATTCAAGTGATCAACACACAAAGCTACATGTTGTACCATGTGGGATCTTGTGATCCAATGGTATGGTAAGCAATCGTCTATATAGCTTTGTGAACTAACCCATATATGTGTGTGGAGTATCTATGTGGGGTTAGGTATCTTCCCATGGGCATGCATCAAAGGAAGATTCCATATAACTCATGGCGGATGACGTCAAGCGGTGGTCGTCATCAAGATAATGGTCAAGTGAAGATGTTCCTAAAAGTGGCTCTCCCATATTGTGTATGGGGGAGCATTTCACAAGTCTTCATCAAGCGGAGCGCAATCAAGAAAGGTGATCCAACTTGAGGTGATCAAGATCGTCATCATCTAGCTCAAGTGGTTTGCGCAAGGCAAAGGTATGACCTTGTTAGGGTTTCTATTTTACCGGTCTCATGGTGTTAGTGAGAGACCGGATTATAGGTAGATGCCACACTTTCAAGAGGGGCTCTCGAATGAGTAACTTGATCGTATCGTTCGGAGAGAGCTCAAACCTTTGCATTCTTGTCATCATCTTTCTTGATTCTTATTTGGCTTTCCTCCATGTTTGATTTTAGAGCTTGTCATGATCTTCACGGCAAGCTCAAGTTCATCAAAAACGGATTTCGTATGGAAAACTTATCGTGTTTTGGTGTTGGAGGTTTTACCGGTTGTTCTATTTTCGAGAGGTCTAACCTTTACTCATTTGGTTTTATGATTCATTGTTGGACAATGATGTTTCTCTGTATAATCTTGAAAAGCTCGTTGTTGTGATTCCAACGAGCCAAAGATCATCGAAAACGGAGTCCGGATGCAAAAGTTATTGCCGTTTTGGTGTTCGCTTTTTTGCTGTTTTTCCTGTGGCGGTAGTACCGCCCTTGGTACCGCCAGAAACGGGTTCTGAAGCCCTTATCCGGTAGTACCGCTGGGTTAAGAGGTAGTACCGCTGCCTGGAAGTTTTTTTCATCCTGTTGTGTCTTCCAGACCTCCCAGGGGGCGGTAGTACCGCCTAAACCAGCGGTAGTACCGCCCCGGCGCGATTCTGCACCCAACGGTTAGATATTTGGGTGACCTATTTAAGGGGCCTTCTTCCCCAATGGTTCCCCAACCTTTCTTGCAAGTTTTGCCCTCCATTGTTGACCTTCAAAAGCTTGCTTTCTCTCAATCCCTCCAATGATTCTTGCTCATTCTTGAGGGAAACAAGAGAGGAGATCTAGATCTACATCTCCACCAATCAATCTCTCCTCTAAGTGAGGGGAGCATATTGGATCTAGATCTTGGGATTCATTTGTTGTTTTCTTGCTCTTCCTCTCATATTCCTCCATAGCATTAGTTGCTTTGGTGGGATTTGAGAGTGAATTGCTTTGAGCACTTTGTGTGTTCTTGCCATTGCATTAGGTGCATCGGTTTGAGTTCTCCACGGTGATTCGTGGAGTTGAAGTTTGAGAAGCTCATTACTCTTTGTGGTTCTCCTTGCATCTTGGGTTGCTTGTAACCCTAGGTGCCTTTGTGAGTCTCGGAGGAAGTCCGAGGCATTGTTGGGAGGCTCCAACTCATTGTGGAGTTCCCCGACCTTTGTGTATCGGTTTGGTCAACGCCTTCAAGTCGACCTCATAGTGGAACGAGCCAATCCCTCACGGGTGAAGCTCACGGAGAATAGGGTGAGCACATCCGTGCTATTGGAGCGCCTAGGTGGCTCCACACCCCTCCAACGTAGACGTACTTCCATTGGGAAGGAACTACGGGAAACATCTCCTCGTGTCCACTTTGCGGTTACTTCTATACC
The DNA here is from genome assembly GCA_947311845.1 of Poa pratensis. Lineage (NCBI taxonomy): Eukaryota > Viridiplantae > Streptophyta > Magnoliopsida > Poales > Poaceae > Poa > Poa pratensis. Next base: position 28,903,605 of record CAMZMU010000104.1, read on the forward strand.
CAAACCCTTTACTTATGCATTTACCTTTGTGATAGCCTTCGAGCTTGAAGTTATCTATATTGCTATCACTTAGTTGTTAATCTTGCTTAGCATAAGTTGTTGGTGCACATAGGTGAACCTAGCTTGTTTAGGTTTTGTGCTTGATAAATTAAACGCTAGTTTTATTCCGCATTTATTCAAGCCTAAACCGTAATTATTTTAAAACGCCTATTCACCCCCCCTCTAGGCGACATCCTCGTTCTTTCAATTTCCCACACTCCGGCAGTTCAGACCTAATATTTTCATTGCTCCCGGACGGACCCCTCTCGGGAGCCCGCCGATCCTAGTGAAGAGGAGTTAGCTCCACCTTTGGTTGTTTGCATCAGGTTTTCCTCATCCATGTCATGATCTGTTTCCGAGTTGCTAAATATTCCATCTGTTTTGTCGGTGTCAGCATGTATATTAATCGTATCCACAACTCCGCCCGTATTATCCTTCAACTTCTTTTTGTTCTAATTTTTCTGAGGTGTTGTACTCGGTTCAGAGGAGTTCCCCTTTTCCAACTCTAGTTGTTCCACCCGCTGTGACACCAACGAGTTTGTTTCCGCTGTCATAATTGTCAAGTTTTCACTCTCACCCATGTTGAGACGTTTTCTTGCAGAGGGTGCACTCTCGATCAAGCCAGATGCAGCGGGGTTTGCAGCAGTCCCGAACAACCCTGTATCACTCTCCTGTGGATTCAGATTACTATTCCATCGCCAACTCGCATGCCTAAAATTGCCATCCTCATCTCTGTCCGCACTTGCTGAAGTATTATTCCAACCACCATTGCCTCTGCCAAAACCATCCCGGCCACGGCCACGTCCAGCAAAATGCTCATACTGATTCGAAGCATTGCCACGGCCTCCGTCTCTCTGTTGACCTAGACCTCTTCCCGTACCTCTGCCTCTTCTAGGGGCTAGAATAAAAGGTCCCCATTCTAATTTGTCTTCATCAAACTCACCCGATCCACACTCTTGGTGCCAATGGCCCATCTTTCCACATGCGTTACAAAATGTAGGAAGTTTCTCATATTTGACTTGAAAAAATTATGTTTTCCCACCTCTTGTAAAACTTACAAAACGTGTAAGCTTTTGATCGACATCCAGTTTGACACGAACACGAATAAACTGACCAATGTAGCCACTAGGGAGAGTTATTTGCATCTCCTGAACCTCTCCAATTCTCTTTGCCATGTTCTTGACAAAACCCTCGTTCTTCAACACCGCATCAGGTAATTTGTGGATTTGGCTCCATGTTTCTAATATATCAAGCTTAACTGATTCTGGATTGGAGAACCCATCGTACTCAGCAATAATCAAAGCACCGAATCCTCTGAATTCCCATGGTCCTTGGTGCAACGCCATATTCCAATCTGCCAGGCAATTGAATTGTATAGAAAACAGGTTAGGATTTATTCTCCTCCAGGTTACCTGTTTCGCCGGGTTCCACACAGCTCTCATATCGGTGATCAAAGCACCTTGGCTGAAAGATTTACTAGTGAGGACTCGAGCAATCGCCAGCCACTTCAGTCCCTCCGCCGGTGAGTCAGCTTCTTCTTCCCAAATGAGATCATCGAGTTCTTGTTCTTCGAGGTGAAGCCTCGACAAAAGTTCGCTTGGTTCTTCTACAGCTCCCGATCGGGAGCCACTCCCACTTCCCGCCATCGATCAATCTCCACCAAAGTCTAGCGGGGACCCTAACGGAACCAGACAACACACGAGCTCGATGCTCGATGTCAACACCTTCGGACTTCTCCCGTTACTCCCGGCGATCGTCGCCGGAGGACAAGATAACCCTAGGTCGAAACCCTAGGGGACAGCCGCCGTACAAAGCGATCTAGGTTGAAACCCTAGATCGCCATGAAATCGCCTGAAGTCGCCTGTCAGAACCAGTGCGTGATCTTCTCTCTATATATTCCTTTTATGTGATGTCATGTTAGGTGGTACAACCGTACAAGAAATTGTGTTCTTACCGGTGTACCAAGCAAGTGTATCGCCATTCTGTGTATTACTTAATTATTACTCCCTCTAATCTAAAAAGAGTGTCGTCAATAATGCTATAGATTTGCACGTAATCAGCTTATTTCCTCCAACAGAGGGAGTCAAAATCTCTGTATATGGAACAGCTTCGACCAGCTATTTATTGTCAAAGTTGACTGCGAAAAATCCAACTAAGATTACATATAAGTAGCAAACAATGGAAACAAAGAGCACTACAGGTTGCACCTAGACTACAGAAGACACAAAAACATCATCAAATTGCAATATATTTTATACGGCATTTTATTAAGTTCATCTTCGGCAAGGGTGGAATCCAGTTTAGCACCTGGTATTTAAATTTATTTATTTGATTTTTCGAAAATTCTAAAATAATCTCGTGGATAGATCTTCACATTCTGTGCTCAAGAAATCGTGTTTCACTTATCTTCACGTTCTGTTTCATTTTACTTGTTTTTTTTACTTTTTATGTTTCTTCCTAAGTCAAAGGCTTTTTTTATAAAGGTACATAGTACATTGATTTTAACTTTATGTAATTTTTATTTCCACACGCATTTTTTATCATAAATAACTTTAAAGGATCTCATAAAAAATAAATGTACAGCCTCTTTTCTTTCTTCCTCGTCCCCAGCCGTACAAAGTTTACATTGTAGAATCGCCTTCCGAAACAAATTTACACTTCTGAAGAAGTTAGGCTCTTCTTCCATCAGAAATGACCTGAGAAATGCAACATTCTCCAAAGCCACATGGACATATAAACTTCACAACGACCAATCCTCCTCACGGCAATGTGCACGTCTCGACAGTATAGAGTATAAATACTAGCGAGAAAAAAAAAATCAGGTATTCAGCACTCCGTTCCCCTCTCTCCCTGTACATACTACAGCCTAAAGAACAAAAAGGCAGCCGCTATCTTTCGAGTACGCTCTCCGGCAGCAGCAAGTGCCTGTCGGAGTCCTGCTTGCTCTGCACAGACTGCGCTGGCGTGTTCCGGCGCGACTGCCGCTTGGTCGCCACGATCACCTCCTCCGCCCCCGGGTCCTCGGCGACGTAGAACTTGTCCACCTCGTCGCTCTTGAACACCGGGTGCAGGTATGAGTCTGCCAGGTACGACTTCAGGTCGAAGTTGGGCTCCCTCGCGCGCTCCAGGATGTCCTTCCTCATCGCCTCCTGCACAAACCACAATCGTCAGGCTTTCATCAGAAAGGAAAAGGGAAAAATCATCTATCTGCGATGATGCTCGCAAGGCGTTACCTGTAGTGGGTTCCTCACGAACGCGGGTTCAAACCGGTGCTTGCAGTACTTGTGGAACCAGATGGTTAGAATAGGGAGAACGAGGAGAGACGGTGTCGCCTCCGCCAAACCTTTTGTGCTTAATAGCCCCAGGAGAAGCAGCTGTGACACGATCAAGGCAACGATGATCCGTAGATGCACGTTAGGCCAGAACTGCGCACCGCTCTCGTAGCGTTGGTTGTACACGTTTATGATCTGAAACATTTAGGAAGGATTAAGTAAGTAGACCTAACATTAGGCTAACATGGCCGATCGGTTTTTTTCGGTAGCCATTTTTTTTAGGCAACAGAGCTCATCCATAGGGGTTTTGTAAGATTCGATGAGAAACGAACAAAAACAAAAATTGTAGTGCGCATTGATAGTTACCTGGTGGCGATAGACAACATATGCCAAGGCAAAGAACACCAATATGAAAGGCAGCAGGAGCGGTGTCACGGTGGCATACACGAGGCCAAGCAAGAAGTATAGCTGTATTCTAGGCTCGGACCAGTAAAAGCAGATGCTGCCAGGATCCATCGCCTCTTCTCTGTCCTTCTCCGTCTTGACCAAGAACCAGTTCTTCAAATGGTACAATACAAACGCCCTGATCCTCGTTATTTCAAGAGCTACACCACTCCAACCATCAACCATCACGTATGTTATGAAAAATGTCGCCTTCATTGGTACGGCCATGCCGAAGGTCCTTGGTATGCTGCAAAAGAAGCAGTTTAGACAGACTTGAAACAGCAATCACCATTCGATATAAGAACGTGAAGAAGTGGATTTTCAGATGCATGGTAAAAAACAGGACCGACTCGTCCGCAATAACAAACACAAATATATGTTTTTTCTACTCAAGTGTATAATTGGCAGATGTAACTGTGCGGGACATACTCATTAGCTGACTGATGGAGGTAGGTCTTAAGCTGCTCCAAAGCAGATCCTGTAAGGATGCTTCCCAAAAATACGTTGAAGAACAAGAATATAAAATACTTGGATGCAGTTCTTCGCTCTAGTGATGACTGTGATATCAATCCTTCAAACTGCGACATGAACATCAGTATAGTCGGAAGCACAATGAGGAAGATCTTCAAAGCAATTCCAGGAAGAAACCCTTGGATGAATGATTTAATGGAAGGTCTGGATAATAGTTGACAAACAGAAATCAGGAGATGAAAAAAAAATCAAAAATACAAACTGTCCTAATAATTGTACAGATATGATGCTATGAGAATGCATGAAACCGTGTGACTTTTTTTTTGGAACGCAGACTTACGTTTCAATTAACGGTTTTAGAAATGGCAGTGCCTTCTCTATGCCTTCAAGACTTGCAAGAGCCTGCACAAACGCTATGGGAATGACATAGAAGAAGTTGAGGAAGAAGAAGGCCACCGCAATTATCAACCTCCTAACTGTGAGGGATACAAATGGAATAGAGAGATTATTCCAGTACACGTCACGAGGTTCTGGAGCCCATTCAGTCAGCCAGGTAGTTGGGTTGCTGGTTTGTTGTGTCTGAGCACAAACAGCTGCACCCCACCGAGAACGAAATGAAACAAAGGCTGCTGGCATAATTGACTTGGGATCCTTCATAACCTTTTTCCGCTCTTCAGCTTCCTGTGTATCATCGCGCATTAGTCTATAGTATTCTGACAGTTAACTGTAAACAAACTTTAATGCAGAATACACAATCTAACACTTAACAAGATCAAACAAGGGAGAACAATTCAGTTAGAGTGGCAACATGCGACATGAATATTACAAGGGTTATATGAATATATGTTGTAACTTACTTCCTTTCCTATCTTCTCGATCTCTGATATGCAGTAATCAATAGCATCCACTTCAGAACCAAAACATCCAAGCCAGCCAGTCTGTTAAATAAGTCCAGAAGAAGGCAACAAATTTTAAAAAAAGATCCGCATATAGTGTTCTGGTTTAAATCGGTATAAAATAAATAGTAAGGTCCATATGAAAGGAGAGCAATGGGTGGATAACTATTTTTGTAGACTAACCTTGGTTGTCGGCCTTATCGATTTTCGCTCAAACTTGAGTTGGTAGTAATCGAGCCAATTCCGCATTTTCTTCTTCTTTTCGACCAGATCAGCAAGTTTATTTGCATTGTAAACTACCTACAGAGTAAAAAGGCATACATATTATTCCCCTAAATAAACCATCTAAACAGGGACTTGGCAAGAAAGTAAATTTCCATGTTAGGATTAAATACAAATAGTTCAAGGAAGAGCAAAATTATGTTTTCAAATGAAGTGCATAACAAATAAACTGATGCATTCATGTCAAGAGATTATAAATAGCTCTTTCTTCTACTTGACAACGCAAGCAATTAACATTCAATGCTCTGTGCAATGTTTTACAAATTAAACTGATACAGAAGTATTGTTGTATTAAAAATTTACGCTCTCCAACATATAAAAAGTAGTTGCTCTAGTTCCATATAAATCATCCCTAGTGAGCAGAGGACTATGGAAATATGAAATTGACAAGTAGAACAACTATACTTGCATAAATCAACTTGAAAATCAGATACTATACTAGACTGGAATCTGTCCAGTCCTGTTGGAAGTACTTGATTTAGTAAAGATTACCTGGTGTCTCAGATAATGATCTGGATGATTGACAAGGAAGAAATGTTCCACGAGCTCACTAACTGATTCATCAGGATCTGGTGGTATATTCCGCACAAGAACCTAAAAAAAATACTAACTCAATTAAAAAAACTAGCTAAATGCTTGTGTTTTTACGGAAGTTAATTCGTTGTAACATAGTATTATTAATTATTTAAACGCCTGTGCGGCCATACCCAGAGTTCGTGCACAATGAAAAAAATCTCAAAATATACAATAATTGATCAACCAAATATCATCCATATTATGGATGGCAACTATGGTAATTTATAGTAACTTAAGAGGTGAACGGACCAACACCAAGATCTTTATAAGAGTAAATAAAAATCATAGGACCATTGATCTAGGAAGGTCATTCTACTGAACTCATTCCCATATGCAACATCATGTTCCAGAAAAGGAGTCAAACTAAGCTGCTCATGTACAGTCACAAAGATGAGACCTAGAAGGTTCAAAAAAATGTTTATGCCAGAATGTGCAATTTGATTGTGAAAAAATAGGAAGATCTAAATATATGTAATATTTTTACATGATAACAGAAAGTTTCCAGTGTGCAATCATTTTATTCTCACACTTTTGCCAGTCTAGCAAACCTTTCGACTTGTCCAAGCTGATCGTGTTGAACAATTCAATCTATTAATACGAACAGAATAAGTAAAGTTGAACATGATCATACAGTGAACTGATCCGGTCGTCGTTTCTCAGAAGCGAGAAATGCTAGCCTCATGGTTGCGACTATTTCATACTCCTTCAAAAGCACATAGCAGGTCCAAAATGTAAAAGCATACATCATAACCACGTGAGCTACGAATCTGCAGAAAACATGCAAAGTGTGAGCACCATGGACATACAAATTGTACTAACCTCAGATAAATATGGGTGGAAGATTTATGTTGCATGACTGATATACAACAACATGATTTTGAGAAGAACTGCCTACGATTAAATTTTACCAGCAGCTGCTAAATGCCAAGGGTGGTGCCCTGTTCATATCAGTATATCACCTAATAAAGACTAGTGATACTACAGCTGTAGAAGTGCATGTATCTACTGCGTGCAGTACGCAGATTAGTTAAGTACTTGAACTTCAAGAAAGTTGTTGTCCATAGTTTAAAAAATTACATTGCACTGAAAGGACTTAACTACAACCAATTATAAACAACGCTTATAAACGGATGCATATACATGTTTTATTTGTGGTGACTGGTGAGCCTGTGCTGCTACCGAATATGTACAACTTCTATTATACAGATCAGCAGATCATTTCCGTAAGTACCATAAACCATTGATAAACAAATAAACTAATGCAGATATATAGCTTGTTGCTCACCTCTTAGATCCATACGGTATGTTGGATATTGAAAGTTTGTCAATATCACTGTGGACTACCGGTAAACCTTCTAGTGTGTCATTGGTCCAGTTCACAGGGACCAGAATAGCGAAAGCAAGAATTGTAATTGGAACAAATATCTTGAGCCTGTAATGATTAGCATCAGAAGATTGGGTCACTTGGTATGAACGATGTTAATCACAAACAAACAAACGAACTGTACACATAGGCCAATCTAATGTTCCACATACAGTGCTAAGCAATCATAAGGAAAAACAGTAACACTGAAACATATTTTGCATAATAGAATGTGCCTGTTCACACAACCCAAAGAAAGAAATTAAAATGATAATGCGCGAACCCATTCTTAAGACTTGAAGCACAAGGATAAAGAAGCATGTACAAATAACTATTTTTTTGTGATTATCCCACCGGTTTATTCACCTAGAGACTGAGTAATCAAAAGGTTCACTGGCACTAAAGACCCACAACATCAAACACTTAATCATCAACATAGTAATAAATGCTATAGGAGAAGAGCTTGTGGTGTCATATACATCTGCACCATTGCTAGAATAATAATATGATCAAGGGACACTGCGGATGGTATCCGTACTGTTCCAAAAGAATGACTGGTAGCTGAATAATAACATGTTCAAGGGACACTACGGATGGTATCCGTACTGTTCCAAAAGAATGACTGATAGCTGAAGAATAAATGGCAAAGACAAGCAGTTGCAAAGAGGCAAGAACATAAAGCTGCTGCAAACGTACCCTGTGCGGTATATCCTTAGATAGATAACGGAATCAAGGCCTGCATGCTCGATCAACTCTTCCTCGGGCATGTTGAGAGCCGCCGGCATCCAACTTAAGAATTTCAAGTAGGACCTCAGATTCAGGTTGACATACTTTGTCACAGCCGCACCGGCGGAAGATGGGCTGTCTCGCATGCCTTTGAGGTACCATTTCGGAAAGTAGACCCTGTCGTTGATGGGCTGCATCCGCAGAAAAGCAAACGCCAGCAAGAAGGCAACGGCGGTCACTATGTTGAAAGCCGCCGCGACGCATATGTCATAGACTGTAGCCATGGCTGTCCTTCAGATAGCTTGACAAGAGAACAAAGCCTGCACACGTCGATCATATGATGTAAGAACGCCTGCAATATATGGTGCAAGAAGATCATATACATAATGACATGGAAATCCCTAAGATTGGTCCCAAATTTAGTTGGCATATGTATTCATGAGGAACTCAATTATATGTCCGGATTGACTGATTGCGGGCTCACTTTTGCAATAATTTGGTACCAAAATCTACAGACACCGCCCGGCCGGCCAGCTACTATTGATAAACAGAAAGGTGTTTATGGAATGCAGTATTCTTAAGCAGTAAGCAAAGAAGCACAAGTGGCAATAATAGTATGAACGGGGGTGTCCAGTGCACCGAAAGGAACTCGTAACAGTATCGATAGCTTATAGCTGCATATATCAAACTAGTATCGTTGCGTTATCTGTGGCCGGCTGGGTGCTGCTTGTGGCTTGGCATAAAAATCGTGCCGATTGTCTCCTCCATCCACAGAAAGAGCTTTCACGCAGTATCTTCCAGAAGCATCGGGGAGTGCACGTTGGACCACCGAAAGCGAGATTTTTCTCCCCCGTAGCCGAAGTGCATGACAAGGAACGCTAGAAAAACGAGTGGTACTAAGTAAATAATACTCCATGCGTATCAACAGTCGCCGTCACACTCACGATCGGGCAACGGACTAAACATACTTGACGTGGTAGCGGAGTACATCCACGGATCCACCCACCCACCCACAGACGCACACGCTGGTTGCCCACTAATCTGAAACTAGACAACAACTCTGCTTAGCAGCTAAGAATCAAGGAACCTTTTTTTCTTTCTCCTTCCAGTAACGCGAGAATCCCACGAAAAAACGGTTTTTTTTCCTGATTCTGATAATCTGAAAAGGACGGCGATACGCAGGGAGAGGAAAATCTTCTGAGATAGGAACATCGCGTAGCGGCTGGTAGTAAGAATCAAGGAATCTTTTTCCTGCTTCCAGTAATGCAGTGTGGATTGGATTTGCGGGAACACGGCCCGCGGCACAGCTAATCAGCACAAGTACAAATCATCAGTTACTATATCTCTTGCGGACAATCCGACGAACAGCTAGGAGCACAAATTATCAGTTATATCTCTTGCGGACAATCCAACGAACAGCTAGGCGGCAACAGGACTGCACTACTACCCCAGAATCCCAGCGCGCAACCAAAAAGTGGAGGGGAAACCAAAGAAAAGCAGCGGAAGAGTTGGCACATACTGGTCTAGCAGTATTGCGATACGGTCGAGGACGAAACAGGAAGTCCAGCACGGATCGGGGAATCCTTACCGGTGGAGAAAAAAAAATCGGAAACTGTTAGCGGGACTGTGGAGGAAGCAGTAGCAGGGGCGGGGAGATCGAATCGAAGAGGGCTCGAGCAATCGGGGTAGGAAGTATGGTCACTCACCTGGGCGGAGCAGAGCAGAAGATCTCGGCCGGCGGCGGCGCCCTGTTCCTTGGCCGCTTGCTTCTTCCTTTCCCTGGCGAATTAAAGCCGGGCTAGCGGGGTAGCCTTGCCTCCGCCGTACCCCTAGGAATAATCCTACTAGTACTTCTGGCCAGCTTTCCCCGCCGATGCTAGCTATAGGTTGCTTGCCCTGATCTGATGCTGGCGATTCTTGTTCACGAATTGGGAAGGGGATAAAAAGGGGAGCGGAGGAGGAGGTGGGCGGCGGCGGATGGCAACGGTCACCTGGACTGTTGGTCCCTACAACGTGCTGCGCGTCGTGCGCGGCCGGGAGCACCGAGAGTAGATGACACGGTTTGGCCGGCGGGACGTCGGCACACACGTGGAGGACGGGCGTACCGCAGAAGATATGCTGGGTACATGTACAGGCACCAGCCGACCTTGTACATGGAAACAAGATATTAAAAAAGTGCATACTTTTACTTTTACTTTTACGGCCACCGTTGTTGAAAGAAACAAAAAGAAAAATTACTCTCTTTCTTTTCTCAGGAAATGAGAGAGCTTTATTGACTAAATGCGCCCCGATCGCAAGAGGATTTGAGCTGGGTGGCTTAATTCTACATCTGTTTTCTTAAAAACAATACTCCCTCCCATCGAAAATGATTGATACAGATTTGTCTACATACGGATGTATCTAGACATTTTTAATGTATAAATGCATTCATATTTTAACAAATCTTTGTCAGCCATTTCTGATCGGAGAACGTACATTAGGTCGAAAATGAGAAGCACATAAATAAACTCGAGGACGGGTGGTGCTGCGGGGTGACGACCCTGGAATGGTGGGTCTTGGTAGACCTCGCAGGGCACAACAAATTGGAGAAAGTTCAGTTGGGCTGGCGGCTCCGGGACCTAGACAAGTGACCTTGTGTCGCGTGGACGAAAAGGTGGATCTCGTCGGTGGTCACCAGTGAGCTTGTCGGGGGCAACAGGGTAATGCACCCACCTTAAACTTTTGCGGGACCGTACCGGGTATAGGAGGCACAACTTCTTCTCTTTAGCAGCGATGGGAGAGCGGCTAATTTGGTGGGACATGTCGCCGTTTGTTCTATTTTTGTGGTTGATGTCCTAATATTGTGGCCTTCGTTGCCTCGCTTTGACGAAAGTAGTCGTGGTGTTTGTACGGATTTGTCATTGTTTGTATCGGTTTAATTGGGCACCTTAATTTTTATATTTAAAAATATTCATATATTTCAAAAAATTCTTGACATAACCAATGATATATCCTACACATATGGAAAATCGCAACGCATAAATATTTAGGGGCTAAACAGAATCATTTTTTCTAAATATTCAGATCCACATGTGTTTGTGCTAAATATGCATATTCAGATCCACATCTTATCATTTTTTGTGGGTTGGAATAAAAAGTACATCTAGACTTAATTTTTAAAAACTCGTAAATATGATTTTCGAATGTTCTAAAATAACAGAATCACTGGAACTCGAGAGCGAGAAATCTCCACTAAAAGTATGGAGCTAAATATGGTGAAACTAGATGACGATGAGAGGTCAAGAAATGCCCTTCTTGTCCAAGAAATTACGATGCTCAAGGAGCAGAGTTAATCTGTTGGTGTTCGCAAATTCGATACAGAATAGAACATGGTTGCACATCGATAGAGAGCAGAGTATGGCAAAACGAGGTGAGCCTAGCGTGTTAGTTGCATCGTACTCTAGGAATGCCCAATGTGTACACATTTTTAGCTAGTTGAGCAAGTTCGCCCTACTTTATTACACTTTTTGGTTCATTTTTTCAACTATGTCGTCGGGAAGAGGAGGCAAAAGTCACCTATTTCTGGCCCTGATGATCTCGCGACGCCGCGCGCCCAGTCGCAATCGTAAGTTTGACGGTAAATGGCATAAGTACCGGGACATAATCCAGATTCTTGTCAAGTCGAGCAAGACAACATATAACTATTACTCGTTTTCATTAGAGTTATTTTTATATGGGCATGTTGCCTTGTCGCAAAATTTGACCAAAAAAACATGGCTAGCTCAAAAGTAAAAAAAAAAACCCTGGCAAATTCAGGTGTGGCAACGTGAGTGGGCCCGAAGTACACCCAACTGGAATAGTATGTTTTTCTCTTTCCACGAGCTGTTGGCTAAATTTGATTTTACTCTTTTAGATTACACCGTAAATGCGTGTCATGTCTATATATGCGATTACAATTCCTCTCGTTAAAATGATAGTCAGCACGCCTCCAGCTGTCAAGTACATTTTCAGGGACTAACGACCAAACAAGCAACAACCCTTGTTACTAGAAATATGAAGCGTGCTAGCACGCACTTCCTATTAACCAATTCCCCAATTTGAAGATTGGTAAACATGTAGGCTCTCTCTTGTCGACGGTATCTTAATAATATATTTTACAGTGGTGGCCACATTTGAATGATCGGTATGTATGTTATTTTGCCTATAGAAATAATTGAATACAGCCAGCGACCCATATTTTACAAAATTCGGTGAGCCTGAATGATCCTGCTATAGTTTGATGTCGATCCGGAGCCTCAGAAACGTTGATCGGATCATCGGATTCAGGAAATACTCAGTCGGGTGGACTGTGAAATAGACAACACATTTTTTAGATAAAGAGCATATATTAATATGGTGAAGATACCAATTACACCCAGCTTCTGTAACAACGTAATAACCGAAGGTATTACGGATGCACACAGCCGAAAAACAATAAGAAGAAAAAATTAAAACAGAAAAGTCCCGCTACAGAGTTACAATCTTTGTAGCAGCAACACAACCACCACCAAAATAACACCTGATGTCCAATCTCTCCAAAAGCAACGCCTTCAAGAAGAAAACAGTGCAAAAGCGTCGTCGTCGCCCGATCGAGATTTTGGGTTTTCACCCTGGAGATAGTCCCCACTCTCAAAACAATGTCTTCAACAATGCCATTGCCAGACACAACCAATTAAGGCCAGACTTTGGATTTTCACCCTGAAAGGTAGAACTTTGAATTTCACCTGTGCTGTCGCCCCCACTTCCATACCGCTGCATATGAGTCCTGAAACTCCAAGCAAGTTCTTCATCGCCACCAAGAGTCAAATCACCGTTCCTAGTCCTCCGATCTCGGCTTTCATGACATTCTCCGCATCTGACTTCATCCAAATGGCAACAGATAGCAGAGCTTCATACCGCTTGCTCCTTAACGGAGAATCGTGGGCACGACCGAATCCCACCCGATTCAGCAATCTCCAGGCATAAGCGCTCATGGAAGTTCGCAGGCGAAGCCTTCCGGAACTCGCCACACCGGCCAGATCAAGGAGGACGGGCGTCCGGCAGATCGTCGTCTTGTTGCAAGATGAACCCTAGGACCGCCCCCTTATTCGACCACACCAGCAGGCCCCCACGCCGCCGGACGAAGCAGCAAAGTAGGAGGCAGCCGCCGAAGCCACAATGAAATCCATCCATGGCCGGAGGCCAGCCCAGATTCGCCGCCAGAGGATCCTGGAGGAGTTCCCGCCGGCCGCCGCCAACTCGCCGCCTAGGCTACAGGCCTCGGCCCTGCGGCCGCGCCATCTGGTTCCGCCGCCGTCGCCCCACCACCGCCCGTGAGGCCACCGCCGCGAAACCCTCACCTCCCCTCCGTCCTTCGCCGAGAGGGGGGCCGCCACCGCCGGCGGCGTCGGCGACGGCGCGGCCAGGGACCACGGGAGAGGGAGGACCGGCGGCGGGGTGAGGATCTCCTCCGGAGTCGCTCGGGCGAGAGCGACCCAGGAGGTTAGGTCGTGGGCCGTCATCTTTTCTCGCTCGAGAAACGATCATAGTGCAGCGGGCCTTACACGACACGATCGAGCTTACCATAAGGCCAAAATGACACTAAAAAATCGCAAGGAAATAAGAAGCTAGAAGCTGGGCTGGATCAACGAGGACATGCCTTGATCATGTCGTGCCAAAACTGTATACACCGTTATGAACAGAGAACGTATACCGTTCTGAGCTTCAGAATGCCCGATCGAAACGAGAGTCGTCTTTGCAAGACTTTTTTTTTTAAAGAACATGCAAAGATTGCATGTCATCACATTAAGAAGGAGAGAGTTTTACAGCCCTAATTACAAAGCCAAAGGCCTACATCCGCTCAGATAAACCACATGACTAGTCCTCCCCGTTGTCTGCTTCTAGCCTAGCCCGCTCCCAAAGCGTGAAATCCTCCCTGATTAGCCTGATAATGTCTCCATCAGAGAGTTGCTTCCTTTGAAAGTACCGATTGTTTCTCTCCAGCCATAGTCTTCTGCAGCAAGCAATGGCTAGCATGATGAGCTTCTTTCTTCTGTCCTTAGGCTGACCTCTAGCCAGGTTACTCCACCATGACCGTAAGCAAGAATCGTGGTTGGGTGTGAGAGCTTGCAAACCATGATGTGCTAGTACCTGAAACCAAATGGACCTCGACGTAGGACATTGCACTAGCAGATGATCAATGATTTCAGGAAGCTGATCGCATAACAGACATCTATCCGGCCCCTGCAATCCTTTGGCACTCAATCTATCCCCAGTCCAGCATCTATTTCGTAGCGCCAACCACATAAACAGCTTTTCTTTTAGAGGAGCACCAGGAGTCCAAAGCGTCACTACGGGACTGAGCCTCTATGCCGACGGCTTTTGGCCGTCGGCAAAGGCCTTTAAGCCGTCGGCACAGCCTATGCCGACGGCAACCGTCGACTCAGCTTGGTCGGCGTAGGTCGGCGTAGGCACATGTCACAAGGCCGTCGGCATAGGTAAAAACCGTCGGCGTAGCCTGTGCCGACGGCCGGGAATGGGCCGTCGGCGAAAAAACCGTCGGCGTATGCGCGGTGGGGCCCACGACAGCCAGCTGGTCAGGATGGACCTACGCCGATGGCAAAGCCGCCGGCATATATCTGGACACGTGGCGTCATCTGGACGTCTCTGGCGTAGAAAAGAATAAACATTAAAAATAATTTTATTTTTGCCGACGGCAATGTCGTCGGCGTAGGCGGGGCTGTAATGTTTCCTATTCTTAAAAATCGTCTGAGATTACCTACGCCGACGGCAACATTTTAGCCGACGGCTACCGTCGGCTTAAATTAGCTATGCCGACGGCATTTTCTATGCCGACGGTTTTTTTTTGTGGGCTGTCCGTGTTGGACTCTTTGCCGACGGCCCCGACAAAAAACCGTCGGCATAGGTTGGGGCCGTCGGCATAGACGATCCCTCCCGTAGCGCGTCCCTGCATAATCTGACTCAATCTGTCCTAAAAAGTAAGCTTCATAGGCAGACTTCGTGGAGTATCTGCCATTGGCAGAGAGCTTCCAAATGTAGGTATCCGGTTCAGAGTTAAGAGCAGGGGCCATTCGAATTGCAGTCCAAAGATCAATGAATTGGACAATGGCAGGAACTGAGAGAGAGCCTTGTATGCTACTGATCCACGCATGTTCAGTTAAGGCCTGAGCAACCGTGATGTCAAGGGCACTGTGGGGCTTTACGAACTTCATAAGGTCAGGTAGACTTGGTATATATCTTTCCATCTAACGCAAGCGGTGCATAATAATATCAACTCTTGTTCCAACATGCCTTAATCATGTCGTCCCTGTCTGTCAAGTGTCAACTCTAGTGGTCTACATCCCAAAATAAAAACTGTTGTGGTCTCCAGTTCGTGATCATCGTCAACACGTGGCCCATACTTTTAAGATCTTTTATTTTTCGATGCTATCCTCACTTGACGACTAGCTAGTACTCCCTTCGTTCGGAAATAGATGTCTTCTATTTGTCCAAATTCGAATGTATGTGTACACTAAAACATGTCTACATACATCCGAATCTAGACAAATGTAAGACATCTATTTCCAAACGGAGGGAGTAGATTATTTCGCAAAAAAAAAAAAGACTAGCTAGTAGATTATTAGTATATAACACAAAGAGTACAGGACGAAGAGACTGACAGGTTGATGGCTCACAGAAATGTATTGTTTTCGGTTTCCAGCTATTAGTTGGAAACGATAAAAGTGCACACCAATTCAGATCTGAATTTGCGGTGCCAATAAAGCAACATGTAACTCCTTTTTTCTTTTGTGCCAAAGCAAATACATATATCTGCAAATTTATTGGTTGATGTACATCCAGATGCTTAGAACCGTGACTCAAATTTCGAAGATTTTCCGGCCAACTGCGAATAGTAGATAGTTTTCTGGTTCTCTTGAAGATAGAAACGAGTTCAAAAGAAAAGAAAAGAAGTTCTCAGGAAGCGTGTGGGCCATACAACACATGAGTTTAACTTAGGACCTAGTCGGCCCGAAAGTATCGGCTCAAAATGGAGCTGATTCACAAGGTGAAAGAAAATGGACCAATTCTAAAGCTGGGCTGGACCATCCAGCCCATAGGATGGTGCCACGACTATGGGCCAAAAGTATGATCCAACGGGCTCGCTGACTGTGCTACTACACCTCCTTCTCCTTATAAAAAAAACTTTTTAAAGATTACCTTATAAAACCGTACACATGTAAAACTTACGAGAATTACATCCACTTGCTTACAGAGATGAAGATGACATGTTGGTGATCGATCATCATGCATTTATTCGATCATGCCTCCATTATTAATTTATTCTTGGCAGAGTAAGATATAGAGCCACACAAGCCGGCACGAAAATAGTTTCTATAGCTTGCAGAGAACATGAAGCAAGTGAAGCTAGCCGATGGTTGGGGTTTGGGCGACGGTGTCGACAAAGACGCGGACACGGTCCTTCAGAAAGTCCTTTGTCACCGGCATGCCCATGGGCAAGACGACGCGTCGGGCTTGTCGCTGAGGATGATATTCTTGGCCTCTTCGGAGCATAGCTCGACCACCTCCGGCTCCGGCTGGCCGCCGCCGGTGACGTTGTCCGAGGAGCTCATCGTCGCAGTGCGAATGGAAAGCAGTTACGCCAAGCTATACGGCCAACTGTGGCAGAGATCAATGTGGATGGGTCTTTCGTCGAACAGCACAACACGGCGGGCGCAGGAATGATCCTGAGAGACTCGTCGGGACAAATTGTGCTTTCTTCTTGCCGATCCTTGCGTCACTGTAATTCAGCAGAGCTTGGAGCATGCATGGTGGACATTGCTCTTGCCTTGCAATGGAGCCAAGAACCTATCATTGTCGAGACTGATAATGCGTCTCTGGTTAAGATGGTGACCAATACGGCGAAAGATGTTTCGTATTTAAGCCATCTAGTCGCTGAGGTCAAAACCATGGTGAGGTCTGGGCGTGATATTCGCATTGTAAAGATTCCTCGTTCTAAAAAACAAGGCTAGTAATGCATTAGCTCGGTATGGTAGAGTTCATGATAGCACTAATGTGTGGATTGGTACTGGGTCGGATGAGATCCTTAATTTCATTCCTAGGGATTGTAATATTCTTGATTAAGTAATACAATTCCTTTTCCCCGCAAAAGAAAACGTGACATAGATCAACGGTAGCACAACCGTACAGTAGGAGGCTATTGTACCAGCTGTTTGTTAGCTTTTGTCTGATCGATCGAACCGGTGAGTGACGATCGGTATATGTTGAATCGGTATGTTTTGGTACTGATCGTTTGGGGAACTGCCCTATTTATAGGCGTAGTGTTCTTCGCAAGCGATCTGATGCAGTCAGGTCAAAGAAGCAACCTGTCTAGGCTCTAGAAAGTACTGTTGCAAATTTTGCCATGTAGTACAACTGAGTAGAGAAAAGTACACCTGTGATGCAATTCACGGGTCAAATTCCTAAATGTAAGATGTTAGTGTAAGATTCATGTGAACGACATTAAACAATAAACGTTATATTGAGACAGAGTCCCACATGCATATATACCAGTCATACTTATACGGATCGATGTGCAGGAACGGCAACATACATAGTACTTAACGGCAACATACATTTTGCAATGTGTGGAATAGCTAGAAAGTCTTATATTTTGATATGGAGAGAGTAGATGCGAATCACCCTTACATATAAACCTAAATCATAGTACACGCTATCCAAATTAGTCCATTACTCATGCAATTAGCACGGATTCTTATTGTATGATGATCCAGCTATCTCAACCTTCGCAAAGCCAAGAAGAGAGCAGCTGCATATATGTACGCTGGCCGACAAGCTTGCTAGCCGATCCTGGGGACCAAGGCAACGATGTCGACAAAGAGGCGGACACGGTCGGTCCGATAGTCCATGGTCACAATTGACCCCGCCGGCAGAACCACGATTTTCGCCTCCGGCATGTCCTTCAAAATCACCTTCTTCGCCTCTTCGACGGATTTCCCTACCAGTTCCGGCCACTCCGTCTTCTCGTTGGTATCAGCACCGATGACAGTTCTTCCTTTGGCCTGGTTGTCCTTCCCGGAGTTCATCCTTCTTAAGTAACTCCTAGATCAAAATAATATAATAAAAATTGTGAAATAAAATCACCCGGAAAATCTGGTAATGAAATAGAGGATCGAGGAGTGACACACTAACCTGGTAATGAAACAGAAGATGGACCAAATCGTCTATGACCGTGAGAGGATGTTGAGCTCCTATCATGAGCTTCATGTGTATTTATACATAGGCAATCAGGTTGTGGATTACTTAATGTGCGCACAAAGTAAGCCAATGGTGTAATCCATGCTACCTTCACATGGATAGTGGCAATGTGTACAGAAGAGAAGATGCCACATTTGCCATTAGCTAGTATGACGTGCCTACACATCACCAGATAAAAGTGATGCTTATCTATCTCAAGTACGGAGTACAAAAGGGTGGGGAAAAAATCAGAATTTTGGCATGGAATTGCAAGTTGTAACCACAGCTAACATCGATATGAACATCACTCGGAATGTTGAAAGATTGATCAACTGCTCGAGCTTTTCCCTTCAAAGAAATCCAATATCTGGCACTCCAAATCCTCGGGGCTGTACTTTACAAACTCCGTGGAATTCTTTAATACCTCTAGCTGGAATCGGTACCTTCCAAGAAACGAACGGTATACTGGAATGAGGTTCTCTGAGATGGAAATCTGCAACTCCACTCTCAGCTGAGGATCCACAACCTTCCATGCAGTTTGTGTCCTGTATAACTCCCCGTAGGCAAGGTTAAAATTTGTGAACCTTTCCTTCAGTTCACCCTTAATTGCACGCTTACCCGCTGTCTGTGCCAAACCATCATCCCTCAGACAAGCTAATACCCTAGTCCATGAGGCTCGGAGGTACCTTATGGAGTACGTCCTTATCTGACCATGACGCTCACGGATCCAATTGTCCCCAAGCCAAGTCTTCAGTTCTGAACCCTTCACCTTCTCCACAATGTACATAAGATTGTTCATCAAAAAAATGTTCTGCAGTGCCTCATCAGCATAAAGCATTGACTTATTCTCAATCTTGTCCATCAGAAGTGCGATCAGTATCAGCACACAGTGTCCAAAAGGAGTCATACCCTCGTTTTCCACCTGAGTCTCACAGCCATCAAGAAGACGATTCAGAGAGCCGCTGTACTCTGCAAGCAATCGTACATAGTTCATGATGTACCGTGTCATTGGGAGGATCTCGCCTCCTTGCACTGGTCTGCGAGATGTTTCCCCCTGTATCAAGTTGGCAAACTCAGCAAGTGTGCCACGAACTGCATCCCCTAGCCTTACAAGTGTTCGCTCTGCCTCTTCCTTGACAAAATCCCTTCCCTCACCTGAGAACAAGGCCACGAGCTCTGGCAGCACCTCAGCTAGTGCTTCATACATATCAAGAAAACGGGACAGCTTCTCGGGTGATCTCTTCCCAATCGCAATGTCAGCAAAGCTGAGCAGCTGCAGGACACAGCCCTTGCCTGCCTCGGTAAAGCATTCTTCCTCAGCGTAGGCATCGGCTGCGAAGATCTGGCTACATATGCGGCGCTCCTCGGCAAGAAGGCCATGGACAACTACCTTGAGTGCCTGAATCCAGTTCTTCATCTTGTTGTTGAGGATGGACCATTCCAGGCTATGCACCTCCTCCAGGCTTATCTTGTCGACCCCAAGCATGGCGAGGCACTCCATAAGTGTGTCCTGGCGCGTCTTGACGTAGACCTGGCAAAGCTTCGGCGCATGGCCAGCATGCAGCATCACATCCGCGATGTCCTTCAGAGTGCTTATGGTGTACGGAAAAATGTGGTAAGGCATGTTATGCATGCCATCAGCGATAGCCTTGAAGGAACTGATGCTGTCCGGAGAAATGAAGCAAGACGAGATCTTGCCTTCAGAGACCGAACTCCATGTGCCCCAATCGGTAGACTCGTCTCCTTCAGTGACATTGTCAACAGAGAATGTGGAACTGAAGGTTGATACCATAGGCGAGAGCCAGGGCAAGAGGGGGGCGTTCAGGTCCTCCTCGATGTGCGACGCCGGCCCACGGATCAGTAGCTGGCGGAACTCCTCCTCCAGCAGCGACATCGCGATCTGTAGTGCCGCCTCCACACGTGCCCCAGCCACACCCACAAGGCAGGTGGCCGCGGCCAGATACTCCTTGCCATCCTCTGGCGACTCGAACACAAGCCTGGTCCCTGCCGCCGGCGAGTCCCACTGCTCCAACACCCGCACCGCCTCCTCCACCGCGGTCTCCCTCTCTTCGTCCTGCTCGTCCTCCTCTGGAACGTTATGAACTAACAAAAACAGGTGGGGTCAAAACATTCAACAGCAAACTGGGTTGATGGGACAAACAGCCAAATGACAGGGAAAGAAAAGATTTACATGTGTTTTGCAGATGCGAGGTGGATTCCAGTGACGTATAAGTCCTGCTGACAAGCCATGTACTGACATCTCATCAAAACGGGGTCAAAATCAAAGCAGGGATCTTTTATGCACAAATAAAAGGTAAATTTCAAAGCACCTTGTATCAGCTTGTTTCTTGGCATCTTCTTCCAAGTTCTTTTCTTGAATTGCATGTCCATCTGAGCTTTCCCCAACGGCCATGCATTGTTTTTCAGAAGTCTGTTTCCATGTTTCTTTTCGATCCTCGACATACTTCTCGTCATCACCACAAACATTCCAATCCACCCATTTTACATTGATGATGGGGGTGCTAGGATGCTTGCCGATGGCGTCAATCAACACACATTGTACAGACCTTCTCTCACATTCATCAGCACCGGCACATCCAATTTTTGTGGAGATCTCGATGAGGCCAGTCAGGCGCTCGAACCCAGCAGCTATCAAGCTATTTTTCTCCATTCTGTTAGCATTGAAACCTATCTTGAGATTTTGGAGTTTAGGCATTGCTCCATCCGAAAAAGCTAGACATGGTGCAGCACACACAAACTTGAAGTACTTAAGAACCAGGAATCCCTCATTATCAAACATGATTCTTCTCATGGGGGAGGTCGAGACAAACAATGAGAGAACAGTAAGGGAAGGCAATGCTTTGAGAATAGAAAAATCTTCACTTGACACCTTCCTCAGTGCGATCTTTAAAATGCGAAGCTTGGTAAGCTCGTTAGTCCACTCAGGCAGGCTGGAGAAAATGCAGCAGTGTCGCGACAACTCTAATCTATGAAGATGGGCTTGAGAAAGGGGCTCGCTGGTGAAGCCAGGCCAACAAATGATCATGCTTGATGCACTGGCATCATGCTCATTAGTTAGAAGAGAGGAGACTGCAGGTACCAGAGTTATACATTTTAGATTGCTTAGTTTCCGAATTATCAAGCCCAGGCATTCCAAGTTTCTTTTCAGGTTATCAGGGTGTAATGTGGAACATGTGAGACGAAGATCCTGGAGATTGGTCAGCTCACTAAGGCTCATAACATTTTCTGTTGAGATCTTGTTGAGATCGACAACTCCCAGAGTGCGAAGAGATGTCATGCGGCCAATACCAGTGGGCAGATGAGCCCCACTAGGAAAGCTGAGATAGAACAAGCCTGGCAGATCAACAATATCTGATGGAACTGATGTTACTTCGGCATCAATTTCCCATGCCACCAAATCTTTCAGCCGTTCCATCTGGGTTGGAAGCTCCACACTGAAATGACATGCATCAAGACGAAAATATCTCAGCCGGAACAGTTCTGAAATTTCAGTGAGGTTATAAGTCTGGTCATCAGATTCAGTGAGGTTGTCAGTCAAGTCACCAGATTCAGTGAGGTTGTCACTCCGGTCATCAGGACCAGCCAATAACTTAAGGATCAGAACCTGAAGAAATCGGAACTCAACAATCGACGGCATGCACTTGAGCAATCCAGAAAAGGCCAGTGATCTAACTTTTGACAGTCTCATACTCGCCGGCGATGGCAGTGTGGCATCCTTAACATTGCCGAAGTGGAGGGCAAGCCGACGAACCTTGTCAGCAAGTCTTATAGTGGTCTGTGAATGATCTATTGCAACGCTGAAATTCTCTTCTATGGATTTATATCTAATAAAGTGAAGTACTATGCGATGCACTTTACATGATAGGATTTCATTATTGCAGTTGATATCCACAGGTTGGATCATTCCCCTGTTAACAAGCTCATCAAAATAGCTCCGTGCAACTTCCTTCCCGTCGTTCTCTTTCATTGCGCATACGAAACCTTCAGCTATCCACTGCTTCATCAAATCATCCTTCCAGATTACACAGTCCTCTTCATATAGGCACAGATATAGCATACATGCTTTCAAACCATGAGGAAGATTGTCATAGCCAATGTTGACAACTTGTTTTATCCCTTCCAAAGTAGCATTTGTACTTAGATGAGAACTCAGTGATTTCTTTATGCAATTCCATTGCTCAATGCTGCTGGCTGGCTGACGTGCCAACAGACTGGCCAATATATTAATTGCTAGAGGCAAGCCACCACTTCTTTTTATAATTTCATCCGAAACTTCCTTGAGGGCCTGAGGACATTCAGCTTGATGGCCAAAAACTGTACTTAGAAAAAGTTCTCTTGACTCGTCTTCACTAAGCGGTTCCTTTTTCAAGATATACTTGGAGTTACCTTCTTTATTAGAAGGCATATACTTGGAGCTGAAGGTATCTGCACAACATGTCTGAGCTATAGCGTCAACCTCGGTCGTTATTAGTATTCTACTGCAACAATTTTCCTTCGGCAAAGCTAGATTAACAATATTCCAGGTGGATGATGCCCACAGATCATCAATCACAATTATGTACCTGCCAAAAAAATTTATATTGTGTTATTCATGGCACAAAACAATAAGGAGAATTATCTCTTGTTAGGTACATAATACTAGCATCCAAAATATCAAACTGATATTATTAAAAATCAAATATTAAATGCACTTTGAAAATTTATAATTATTTTTATGTGATGAATTGTAGAATGTATGTGTTTATGCGATGGTTACGAAATGCATGTCCATATGAAAAGCCTGGGCAAAGAGCAAGGAGAGGTGGCTGATGGGCATCTTCCCATAAAAACTGATAATTAATTCATCAAAGCCGCTATCATATGATAAAAGTTCATTTGATGAGCCCCGGTAGCCACCCAGCCTTGTGGGCGGTGACTCTGGCACTGTTCCTCAACAACGGGGGTGCTAAGTAGCCGTGGGCTGTACAGCCAGCAATTGGGAGTTTTCAGGTATTGTCCTAGCAAAATGCGGACTGTATTTGGTTAGGAAAAGATGTCACCAGTGGAGGGTGCAAAAAGAATGATCGTTAGCCAAATGCTTCATCAACCCTGCTTTGTTACTTTGCTTGTCCAGTGGGTAATCTCGTGATCGACATATTGCATTGGTTCTTGGCTAGCGCCGTACAAATTTTTAAATCATGACGCCTAACTGCCTCCTCTGGTCGTTCACCGCCACCTCCTCCACCAGCTCTAAGTCGGGGGTCGCCGCACCCTGGTCAAGCTCTCCACTAAGCCCGACAGCATGCTTATTACCCATCGGGGCACCATTGGTCATGCCGTCACGTCACTGGCGTCGCGGTCAGCCTCCCACATCCTCTTCGTGCTTCTCCTACCCACCCTTTATTTTCTCCTTATTCTCTTCCAGGTTTTACAGTAATGTAGCAATATATGACCCCAAAAAAGAACACTTACGTCTTATCTTGCAGGTATTTGTTGATTTCGAAGACCATTTTATGCACCTCTAAAGAGTCCGGGAGCTGATGCCGTCGAACTTGCGAGAGTATGCTGGTGAGGAGCCTCTTCATGTCTGGTTTTCGTGATGTCCGCACAAAAGCCCGGCACTCGAACTGACCTCCAAGCTTACGGTACAATTCTTTGGCGAGGGTGGTCTTACCAACCCCACCAGCTCCAACAAGGGACACCACCTTGCACTCTGACTGTCCATCATTAGCCAGCCAGTCGCTAAGCTGTCTGATGGAGCTGTCCACACCAATAAGGCGAATGGCAGTCTGGCTACATGATGATGGAGCATAGTGCTGGCGTTCACCCAGCTGGCCGGCGCTGCTGCTAGGCCGCCATTTGCAGTCACTAAGATAGCTTTTGTGCCGTTGAATTGCTTCCTTGACACGAGTCCTGAATCCTGAGATCTCGTCGGCTATCCATTGACGCCGTTTCAGCTTTTCTGGAAACCGGGAGATCTTAACACGGGGGAGTTTTTGGACGAAGCTGATCCTTGAACCGCTGGTGCCGGCTTGTTTGAGCTCGTCAAGGAAGTCGTCGATGTCATATGAGAGGTCACGCACATCCTTCATCAAGAAGTTGGCCGTCGAGGCAGGAGACTCCACCTCTGATGGCTCCAGTACGTAGTTGACGATTAGTCCCTGGAGATCACCTTGGAGGATGCGGAGCTTGTTCTTCTCCTCCGGACGCAGTCCGTGCTTGGACCCCAATAGCAACGACTCCAGCTTACCAGGAAGGGACCTCATGGCTCCCTGGGAAGCACTGATTGGGGCATCCATCTCCTCGTTCCTGAGGTGAACAAAACCAGAGATCAATTAGTCTCGCAGCTTTATGATATTAACAACATTGGTATGGACGACGAACTCGAAAACTAATTCTGTAACTGTACCTAGGAAGATGAAATCAAGGACTGGAGGTGCAAGAAGTGATTAAAGGTGGATCAACTTGCATGCAATTCTACCGAGCTATGGACTTTCTCTGATGCTCTCCACTTAAAGTCCACCAGATGAATTTATTGAGGGATCGACCAAACACTGGTGTAAACATGGCGTGCACATATAGGATTATCAGGAGAGTCATGTGTGATTTTTCTTTCTTTTCAAGGACACAAGTGTTCCAAACTAAATTAGGTCAAGTGGTCCATTTTCTTTCAAAATTAAATAAGATGTGGACAGTTTTTGATTTTTTTCACAGGATGTGGACCATTTGCTCCTCAAAATTAACACGGAGATGTGGGCCATTATTTTCCAAACTGAATTAGGATTTTCTTAGTCCCATCGTTTACCAAAACAAATTTCCTAGTCCCCTCGTTTCAACCGGTTCATGAAAACCGAATAGCAAAATCAAAAGTTGGGTTTGAAAATAATCCGAACAGAAGAGAAGTACATGTTGGCACGTGTCCCTGCCTTATCCTTGGCCTAGAGCACAAGCACATGAATACACATAGTTGTGTGGAATTTCTTAGTTACTGTGAAGATGGGGAGTGCATACAGTTACAGGTAAGAAAAAGCAGGCACCAAAAATTGCTTGGCTGTATTAATCGTGAAGACAGCGAGTGCTGCAGTTACAGGTCAGAAAAATCAGGCACCAAAACTTGCTTGGCTGTATTAATCATGGAAAGAATGAGTGCTACAGTTACAGGTCAGAAAAATCAGGCACCACCAACTGCTATCTATGTACTAGCTTTTAGTGAAGACAGGGATTGCGTACAGTTACAGGTAAGAAAAATCAAGCACCACCATTGCTGTCTATGTAGACTCGCTGTAGTTTATGAAGACGGGGAGTGTGTACAGTTATAGGTCAGAAAAATCAGGCACCACCGCTGTTGTCTATGTTGACTCGCTGTGTTGAAAGGAGTTGCTCTCATCTCTTGCACACATTTGGGAATATATATATGTCCACCAGGAAAGCTTTGGCTTGCTCACACAGTTGGCCTTTTGATAGTTCATTTCGCATGGAGAATCACAGATTAATGTTAGTGGAGGTAGAGAAACGTGGCAAGTTTCTCTTCTCTACCGAGTGGGCATTTATTTGTCATATTCATCAATATTATTCATGGTATTGCAAGTGCTAAAACCTCTAAATTGCATACCTTGGTTCAGCTAAAGAGGATTTGAAAATGCCATGGTTGTGGTTTTGTAGACATGACAAGTTAGTGAATACTGATAAACTAAAAAATAAAAAAATGGACGGTTGACAGGAGGGGAGGGGTTTATGAAAAACATTATAAATAATAAATCTGAATGTATTTTCGGAATTCAAATGATGTGGAGAAAAATCTGGGGCTCTTATTTAGAAAATTATAATGATAAGGGTGTATATCTTTTAACTCTATTGAAAAGAACGTATCTTGGCGCATTGGTTGAAGTGGATCCAACAGCTCTAGCAGGGCCTTGCAATGACTTGTCAAATTGAAAAAGACACAAAACAGCCCATCATGATAAAGATCATTCCTTTATGTAGAGAAAATCATTTTTGCAACTTGAAACTCACCGCAGAATCATAAATCTAGTCAAGTTGCGCTAGAGATTTTTGGCGGAAAAGTCATATTAGAGATGTCTCTCCGACAATGATATGTACCCAACCCACATATGTAGGTGCCACAAGTGCTAGCTTGTCTTGTGCTTGTCTTCTGCCTCCCCCCATACTCCCTCATTTGACTTACATTGCACGATCCACCAAATTAAGCAATCAACTGAGCGATGGTAACGCCGGCGGGGCTAGTAGTGGAGAAAGCAGCGGCGAGCGCTTTCGCGAACATCGTGATGGGAAGAATCAACAGGGAGCTTGAGAAGAAGTACCAGCTGTGGAAGAACATCGGGAGGGAAATCACATCTCTGCAAACTGACCTGGGCATACTGGCGGCAGCCGTGGATGACTAACAGACCATGTCTGCTCCTCATCGCACGGCCGTCGCGCGGGTGTATGATGAGGAGATCCAGGAGCTGACCCACGATATCGAGGATTGCATAGAGAGATTCCTGCACCGTGTCACCTACAGGGCAGGAGCGTCACGGGCTCGGCGCTCAGCTCACGCTATCAGGACATTCCGCACCCGTCTCCGTTTTGCTGGCAAGATCAAGGAGTTCAGGGACCGCGTGGGGGAAGCCCGAGAGCGGGCGTTGAACGCTGCTGTACGCGCTAATGGCGCCCAACCTCAACCCCCAAACAACGAAACCACACAGCAGGTCGGTTATGCGCAGGATCATTGTCATCCTGTGGGCATCGCGGAGGCCACCAGGGAGATTCTTGCGCTGCTCGACATCGAACCAAAAGAAGATGAAGCAGAGGGCCCTAACACTAGCCCGTCTGCAGTTCAGCTGAGGGTGGTCGCCGTTGTGGGATTTGGTGGCTCGGGGAAGACAACCCTCGCAAAGGCAGTCTACGACACTGTCCACAAGGAGGGAGCACTCCGCTGTGCTTGGGTTGATGGGCACTCTCTAGATCATAAGGATGCCAATGGGATTGTCAAACAAATACAAGATGAGCTTCATTTGGGGGAAGTGTGTTCCGCAGCATCTCCAGCGGAATACTACAAGGACAGGTGAGGGTAACTAAATCCTGTGCATAAACTATTTTCAGTTTTACTCCTGCCTAAACCGGTAGTACAAGCCAGATGTAAACCATGTAGTATAGAGTATCTCGGCCAACTTATCAATCTTCTTCCAACTCTCACAATGAGAACAGGTTATCTACAATCTGCAAGCACACACTAAAATCAGAAGTTTTCTTATGATGATTGAAATTGTAAACTATTCTATATAGGCACAGATGCCACCAATGATCAAAATAAAGTGACAAGACCGAAAGTGATTTTTATATAAAATCAAAGCTAAACACCTGTAGAATTTTAGGACATTTGACAATGAGATTCAATATAGACCAACACAGAACAAAACCATCAATAAGATTTTGTGCTTTAAGCTTTCTACTCAGTACTCATACCCATATACCAATTCCAGAACACATCATAAATGCTTCTAGATTTAAGGCCACAAATATAACTGACCAGACTATGCGAACAAGAAGGAATTTGGATTTTCCAAATAGACTTTTCGTGAAAGAAGACTACATGAATTTACCACCGAACAAATGCAAAATATGCCACAAAACTTGCCATTTTTCCAAGAAAATTTATATGTATATATAGGATACAAACATGAAACATGTACATGTGTAATAAAGGTATCATTTGTTTCACCTGGGAGGACATGCTCCTGGGTGCCTATTTGAATTAGTCGGTACTTTATGTCTGCTAAACTCTTATTTCCACTAACAATTTTTTGTACCAGGTACTTAATCGTTATTGACGACATCAAGGATATGCACTTGATGCACTGGAATACAGTGAGGAATGCCTTCAGGGACAATGGCAGAATAATTGTGACAACGGCCACTCAGTCAGTAGCTAATAGATGCTGCAACCATCCCCGTGAAGAGGATAGACGTACCTTTGGTTATGTGTACAACATGAAAAGTCTTGGAGAAGAAGACTCTAGAAAAATAGCTCTCATGGGAAGATCTACACCTGAGTTGGTGCTGGGTGCGGCAAAACACCTGGAGAAATGTGGTGGTCTTCCACTTGCTCTTTATAGTGTGGCGTGCCAGTTGAGCTGTGAAAAGGTACTCACAGGAAAATTTTGTAACAAATTGTGCAACGATCTGGGTACATATCTGGAACGCGAAGACGAACCTAACTTTGCAAGGCTTAGAGGTGTGCTTAGGGAAAATTACACCAGTTTGCCTGATTACACGGTCAGGACCTGCTTGTTGTATCTAGGTATATTCCCAATGAATCATCCCCTCAAGAAGAATGTCATAATCAGGCGATGGTTGGCTGAAGGATATGCACGACATCATCAAGGCTGGCACCAAAGTGTAGCTGATGAAAACTTCAAGACGTTTATCAACAGGAGTATCATTGTGCCTGTTGTTCCAATCAACAACACCATGGAGAAGACATGCAAAGCTCATGGGATCATGCACGTGTTCACGTTGCACAAGTCCATGTCTAAGAAATTCATCATGCCCTTTGGATTTCAGCACAAGAAAGTCCGTCACTTCTTTATCCATGATAGAAACTGTGGAAATTCCAGGACAATGCATGACATTGATTTATCTTGTGCCCGATCTCTGACAGTTATAGGGAATGCAGGTGATGCTATTTCCAATTTTGACAAGTACAAACTTATACGAGTGTTGGACCTAGAAAGATGCATTGATGTGAAAGATTGTCATTTTAAAGAGATATGCAAGCTATGGAATCTGAGATATCTAAGTCTGGGGCCCAATATCACAAGGATTCCCAAGGAAATTGCCCAACTTAAGTTGCTGGAGACACTTTTTTTTTTGAGATTAAGTTGCTGGAGACACTTGATTTAAGAAAGACAAGGGTGAATGTGCTCCCAGTGGAAGCTGTTGGGCTACCCTGTTTGATTCATCTGATTGGAATGTTTAAGCTTCAAGACCCAGTCAAGACAGAGAGACTGCCAAAAGAATGTATGTTGGAGACGGTTAAGGGATTTGTTGCAGACAAGGGTCAGGGATTTTTTCTACTCATGGACCATATGAAAAGGTTGAACAAGGTCAAGATATGGTGCGAGTGTGAGGAAACTAAACAAGGTCAGGTTGACATGAATAATCACCTTTCCAAGGCTATCCAAAAGTACATTGAAACTCCGATGGGTGAAGACTATGTTCGCTCCCTGTCCCTTTACTTCCAAGGATTACCCCAAGGTACCCTGGCTGCTCTAGATCAAGTATGTCAACACTACAGTTCGAGAGCACGACATATATATCATCTCAGCTCACTGAAGCTACACGGCAACTCCAACTCAGCCACATTGCCCAAGTTCGTTGCCTTGTTTCGTGATTCTCACTAAGCTAAGCATTTCGACCACCCTGTCTGTGACACAGCATCTCCTTTCAGTTATTGGCGAGATACCTGTCTTGCTGTACCTCAAGATGACTGCCAACAGCATCGATGATGGTTTCGTCATACAAGATGGGAAGTTCAGGAGCCTTCACCGCCTATGCCTTGTGCTGAAAGTTGTGGGGACGTCTGTCCTAACAATCGAAGATGGAGCTCGTCCGGAGATTATCTCGCTGCAACTAATCTGCAAGCATCTAGTTGGTCTTTCCGGCGTCGAAATCATGCACCTCCGTGAGCTGAAGGAAATATCTCTTCATCCTGAAGTGGATGAAAAAACAAGAAAAGTGTGGGAAGCAGAGGCAAGGAGCCACCATAACAGGCCGGTTGTTTTTGCCATGGCAGGTGAACATCAGGAGACACCAGCTGCAGTTGAGGTACCGGCACATGAGTATCAAGTCCGAGAGGAACCACCTGCAGTTGAGGAAAAACCACCAGCAAAACGCTATACCATGTCTGCGGAGGTGGAGTCGGATAGTAATGCTACAGATCCCATCAAATCGGGACATGTGGTTAGTTTCGCTAAAGGAGCTTTGGTGATGGGCATGGCGCAGCTGCAAGAAGTGCCCACTTCGGCAACATGCTAATGAAGCGAGTAGAAGAGCAGGATCCCGGTGAGGAAGCCTGACTTTAAATCCCTTTGATGACGTGTCTACCTTCCAAGAGTTTGTTGACTTTTTTTTCTGCGTGGACAGCCCATGGTCGTGTTTTAAGGCTATCTTCAGTCGGTCGTTTCATACTGTGCTTCTTTGAATACTTTATGATTGTGTATGTTTGGGTAGTTTATCCTTCTTTTGTGTTGACAATATTCTTTCCCTTTTTTGTCCAAACATGAGTTTTACTGGTTAAATTTATGTCATGCTGGTACTTGTAATTGTAACCTAGACATGCTACCAACTATGCATCCTCACACCACATTCATCTACAAACGGAAAAACAGGAACAGATTGAAGGAAAGCCAGCTTTAATTACGCACATGTCATCGTTGTGGTCGATCGCAGTTCCTCTCTCGTGTAGCTTGAGGGCATCAAGGAAGCAGCCTCCTTTCCTTGCATCAAGCTGATTGCAGCGCCGTCCTTCAGCAGTACCGTGGCAGCGTCCGGCACGAAACCGCGCACAACGACGCCGTGGGTAGTTGTGCCGACTCGGTGGCGCTGTCACCCACCACAATCGAAACATTAGGCTCGGCGTCACAGATACGAAGGGAAATCAACCCGAAGTAGATTGCAACCTAGAGATGTCATGGTGGTTAAAGTTATGTCATGGTGGTACTGGTAATTGTAACCTAGAGATGCTACCAACTTTTGTGTTCACAGGATTCTTTCCCTTTTTTGTCCAAACATGAGTGTTACTGGTTAAAGTTATGTGATGGTAGCCTAGAGATGCTACCAACTATGCATCCTCACACCACGTTCATTCACACCCGAAAAAATAAGAACAGAGTGAAGGCAAGCAAGTTGTTACGCACATTTGGTCATTGTGGTCGATGGCAGTTTCTCCTGTGCCTTTCGTCGAGTAACTAAAGGGCATCCAGGAAGCAGCCTCCATTCCTTGCAGCAGGCGGCAGCGTCATCATCCAGCAGTACCGTCCCAGCGTCTGGCACGAAACCACCGTGGGTAGCTATGCCGACTCGGCGGCGCTGCCCCTGCCACTACCACATTCGAAACGTTAGGATCTACATAACAGAGATGAAGGAAAAATCAACAGGAAGTAGAGGAGATATGTGGAAGTCGCTGCAACCGTGAAAGCCACTGTTACTCACTTGTCATTTCGTCAAACACCTTACGTGCAGTGTATGAAGCACCACCGCTGAGTTGATACGTGGAAGGAGACGGACCACAGCCTGACAGCACTGAGATTGATCGGTGCTGCCTCCAGGACGCGCCAAATCGGGTGCTCCGTTGGTCCCCATGGGCTTGCTCCCGCGCCTGCCTCCACGACGCACGGACTCAACGGCCGCCGAGTAGAATGATGGCAGCGGCAGGCACCCCGTCGAAGCGGTCGAAGACGTCCTCCGGGAGCGCCCTCTGCGGTCTTGCGTCGGATCCGCTCACCCGCAGGCGGCGAGGTCAGCCTCTGCGGCGGAGGACGGCGGCGGCAAATTCTTCTAGCTAGGCCCATGCGGGGATTTTGGCTGACGTGGCGTGCTGACTAAGCAGACCGGGTGGACTGTCACTCATCTTCGCAACGACTTGTATTTTCGGGAATTTGCTTTTCGCATTGTGTCTGTCCTCCGATCGAAAACCATTTCGCCATTTCGGAGCCCAAATTCCATACTAGTAGTTGTTGTCGTATACTCGTATTTACCCATAGTGTGACCCGTTACACTTTGAAGCTATGGCGCTATAAGCTATAAGCGCATCTCTAGCAGATACCGCATACTCTCTCCGTTTTCTAAGTCAATATTTTTAAAATTTGACCAACTTTATAGAAAAGAGTATCAACATATATGACATCAAATTTGTATATTTTGAAACTTTATTTCAAGACGAATCTAGTGATATCGATTTAATGTCATAAATATTGGCACATTTCTCCACAAAGTTAGTCAAACTTTAATAAAATTGACTTACCACACAGGGTAGAAGTATATTTATTTGTGGACGGAGGGAGTATATAAGTTCCAGCCGATTTTAGGGCTGGGTTGTTTTTTTTTTAACTGTGGGGCAAATTTTTTGCCCCTTATCTATCTTAATTAAGAGAGAGTTGGAACAACAAATTTAGAACACCCGAAATTAAGATACAACCGGACTACTCTCCTGATAAAATTTCTCCTAAGCGTTTTGCGCCC
The DNA here is from genome assembly GCA_947311845.1 of Poa pratensis. Taxonomy (NCBI): domain Eukaryota; kingdom Viridiplantae; phylum Streptophyta; class Magnoliopsida; order Poales; family Poaceae; genus Poa; species Poa pratensis. The sequence continues at coordinate 28,936,166 of CAMZMU010000104.1, forward strand.
GCAAGGGCCCAAGTCTTTGCTTCATTCTTGATCTTGGAGAAGATGGCTTGCAAGGAGGTGTGCTTATTTCGGAAGACCCTAGCATTCCTCTCATTCCAAATTTCCCTAGTAGCTAAAAGGATAAGGGAAGCCATCGCCTTACGGTTGGCAACGCCATCGCCGGACATTTGTTGCCACCACGCCTTGAAGGAAAGAGTTAGCCAAAGCGATTGATCAAGTGGAAGGCCTAACCAATCCTTACGGCCGGGCTGTTTTATGTACAAAACAGATACCCGATAACGGGCTGTCTCGAAAAAAATTATCTGGGCCGCCGGATAAGCGGTGACTGATAAGTCTCAAACGTATCTATAATTTTTGATGTTCCATGTTGATATTATGTCAATTGTTACATGTTTTGTATACACTTCATGTCATTTTTATATATTTTCTGGGACTAACCTATTAACAAGATGCCACAGTGCCAGTTCCTGTTTTCTGCTGTTTTTGTATTCCAGAAAAGTTAGTCTGGAAATATTCTCGGAATTGGACGAAAATTTACGGAGGTCCCTATATTATCGAGACACACACGGTGTCCAGAGGGGAGATGGAGGAGAGCCACGAGGCCTCCACACCACCCTAGGGCGCGGCCAGGGGTGCACCCGCGCCGAGGGTGCGTGTGGGCCCCTCGGGTGCCCTCAGCCGCCGCCCTTTCGCCTACTTATTCCCCCCGACTGGAAAACCCTAAAAAGAAGAGTCATATTCCACGAAAAGTTCCAGAGCTCCGCCGCCATCGAAACCAAGTTTCGGGGGTCAGAAGGTCCTGTTCCGGCACCCTGCCGGGACGGGGATTGACCCCCAGAGCCTTCTCCATCAACGCCACCGCCTCCATCATGCTCCGTGAGTAGTTCCCCCATGTACTACGGGTTCTAGCTGTAGCTAGTTGGTACTCTCTCTCCCATGTACTTCAATACAATGATCTCATGAGCTGCCTTACATGATTGAGATCCATATGATGTAATCGGTGTTGTGTTTGTTGGGATCCGATGAATTGTTACATTATGATCAGTCTATCCATCAAAGTTTGTGAATTATTGTTGCTGCAATCTTGTTGTGTTTAATGCTTGTCACTAGTGCACGAGTGGCATGATCTTAGATTTAATCTCTATAATTATTGCTTAGATTGTATCTACAAGTTGTTTGCACATGTCTTTGTCCGGAACCCGAGGCCCAAAGTGACAGAAATTGGGATAACCGGAGGGGATGGTTTTGATATGAGGATCACATGTTTTCACCAAGTGTTAATGCTTTGCGTCGGCGCTCTATTAAAAGGAGTATCTTAATTACCAGTAGTTTCCCTTGAGGCCCCGCTGCAAACGGGCTGGTAGGACAAAAGATGTTATGCAAGTTTCTCATTGCGAGCACGTATGACTATATATGGAAAACATCCCTACATGATTAATAGACTGGATGTTCTGTCTTAATGCTATTTCAATTCTGTCAATTGCCCAACTGTAATTTGTTCACCCAACACTTGTTCTTGGAGAGTTACCACTAGTGTAGATAGCAGGGAACCCCGGTCCATCTGTCATCATCATTGCTTTCCCGTCAACTCCATGCAAGCAACTATTTTCTGGTGCCATTGTCTCTGTGTTACTATTACTATTGCTCTCATATTACTGCTGCTTTCACATCACCCCTGTTACTAGTGCTTTTCCAGGTGCAGCTGAATTGACAACTCCGCTGTTAAGTCTTATAAGTATTCTTTGTCTCCCCTTGTGTCGAATCAATAAATTTGGGTTTTTACTTCCCTCGAAGACTGTTGCGATCCCCTATACTTGTGGGTCATCAAGACTATTTTCTGGCGCCGTTGCCGGGGAGCATAGCTCTACTCATAAGTTCACCTGGGGAGTACACTCTACCTCTCTCTCTGTTTTTATTTTATTTTGTTTTGTCTAGTTTACTTTTGTCTAGTTTATTTTTGTATAGTTTTATTTTTCTTATATACCCGAAAATCCATAAAAATTTAAAAACCGAAAAATCTAAAAAACTGTTGCTATGGGAGAACATGCTAGAACCTCTATGTTTATGGAAGCTAAAGAATTATATATAAAGTATAGAGAATCAAGAGAGGGTAAAATCATGAGAGGCATGTTAAAAAAGTTAAATCAAATTGCTGAAATTTTGCTTGAACGCCATGATATAAATTGTTGCTCTGAACAACATAACAAACATTTTAAATTCCAATGTCGTTTTAGTAAAGAACCTTTAATTACAAACTATCATTGTTATAACTATGCTTATCTGGGAGCTGAACAAGTAGAACAATTTGTTACATTTGTGGCAGCTGCTGAAATATATTCCTTCATGGCTAAAAATTATGAAACCCGTGTTGCTTGTAATAAACTTAAAGAGACGGTCTCTTTTATCCTTGATTATTGCCTAGAAAATTTCAGCAATAATTGTTATATCATTGATTATAAAGAGAGACTCATTCATGCACAAGAATGTACTCACAATTTACAGGAACCTGTGGAAGAAGAAATTGCTGAAGCTGAAAGCTCATTGGATGAAAAAGAGGGGGAGAGTGATGAACAAAAGGAGGAAGAATGGATTAGCTACCCATGCCTACCTTCTAATGAGAGTAACTCTTTATCTCTTACACTATTTGATTGCCCTCCATGCTTACCAAAGGAGGATGAATGTCATATTCCTGAGGATTGATGCACCTAAAATGCATCTACTTTTCCAAGCACTTTGCTTCATAATTTGCTCCGGAATCTTCCCATATTTGAATAAAACTGCTGAATCTGACGCTGTTTTTAGCAAAGTCTCTTTTCTGGTTGTTTTTGCAGGAAATTAAATCGGAGAAAAATACCACGTCAGTTTTTATAGAAAAAAAGGGCATTGTGCAAAAGATGGACACGAGGAAGCATTCGAGGGCCAAAAGAGTGGGCCCCACGCGGCCAGATTCCTTGGCCGCGAGGTCCCACCCATCTGGAGCCTCGAGCACCGCCTCTCCTTCGGCTTTCGCGTACCCCCTCATATATATGAAAAAGTGGCTGTCCTAGGAGGTGAGGAGCTTTCGCGAAACAGAGCGCCGCCACCACCACGATCTTCGTTTTCGGAGACAGATTGATCCAGGATTCCTCCTCCGGAGGAGGGATCCGGAGGCCATCTTCACTGCCTTCATCTCCATCGACCATGAGCTCCTTCACCATCACCATGTGTGAGTAGTCTGCTGTAGGCATATGAGGTGGATGGGGATTGGATGAGATTGATCATGTAATGATACCCGTCGTCCGAGATCTTAGGGGTTTATCTTGAGGATATTTTTGTATTGTGTTGATGCACTTATGCTATGTTTAATGCTTGCTACTAGGGCCTGAGTGGCATGATTTCAGTACTGAACTTATTTTGCCCCATCATATAATTGAGTTTGGTATTTATCTGCAAAGTGTATTGCCTGCTATTATGTTGAACCTGCGAACCCTAAAAGTGACATATAGGGAAAACAAGGGGGAGATGTTTTAGTTTGAGGATTCTATGTGTTCATGATGTGTTAATGCGTTGTTCCGGGCTATTCGAAAGGGTAGACCTTAATTACCTGTAGTTCCAAGTTGGCCCTGGTGAAATGGGCAGGTAGGACAATAGATGTTGTGCAAATTCTCTTGGTTAGTACGCACAACTATTTACGGAACACATACCTACATATATCGGAGTTAGAGATAAGTCCCATTGCTATTTGTTTCTTATTATATGATCAATCTTATTCATGCAACACCCCGCTATCACCTCATGCCTACGTTTTAAATCTCTGAGTTACACTTTCATTTTTCCAGTGAAAACTGGGAAACCCTTGTTACTACTGCTGTTTTATTTTGCTTGCTTGAATCATCCTACTGCCATAACTATCACTGCTGCAAGTTTATTGATATACAGGTGTGGTTGAGAGTGACGCCTCAATTGCTAAAGTCTTATTGGTATTCTTGTGTTCCCCTTGAGTCGAACAATAAATTTGGGTAATACTTTCCAACGAAGATTTCATCGATCCCCTATACTTGTGGGCATCAAGACATTTTCTGGCGCCGTTGCCGGGGAACCTAGCTTTATTGGTAAGACAACTTGTCATCATTTATTTGCCGCACTTGCTTGTTCCCAACTATGGGAAAGGAAAAGAATTCTCCGAAGGAAGTAAGGCCTTCAACTACTCGTAGAGGTACTGATTTGCCAAGTAGGCAAAACTTTTCACCTAATGTTGCTTCTGCTATTATTGCTAAGAAGAAAGAAAAAGCTTTATCTAGTTCACCATTGTCTAAGATGTCTACTAGTATTGAAAATAATTTAATATGCGGTAGCATAGACAAAGAAGTGACACCTGAAACATCTAAGACAATTGAAACACCTGAATTGCCTGAATCTGCCAATGTTGAAAATGTGGAGTCTGAATTGGAAGATAATGAATATTGTGATGATGATGAATGAAGCTTCTTCTGAGGAAGAAGATGCATTTACTATGGCTTTTATGGATTCGAATTATGATAAATTGGATAAACTTGATAGCTATAAAAATTCTCCTCTTGATGATTATTTCCCTGTTACTAAAAAAATGAATGCTCCAGCTATTAAAATTAAAGACAAAGATTATGAGTTTAGTGTTGATCCTGAAATAATAAAAAAGCTGAGAAGTTTAAGTTTTATGGGAGAGATGATGAGTTCCCTTTTGAACACATTGCTGTTTTGCATGATTTATCTGTGCTATTTGGTAAAGATGAAATCCACCAACGTTATTATTTCTTAAAGTTGTTTCCTTTTACCCTGGGAGGAAATGCTAAAACTGATATAATCGTTTAGAACCTGGATCTATTACTAGTAAAGATGAATGCTTGCAGCTATTCTATAATAAATATTTCCCTGCAGATAAGTTCCATGGTTTAACTATTGAGATTAGCAACTTTTCACAGAAAGAGAAGGAGGATCTACCCCAAGCTTGGGGAAGGTACAGTAAGATGGTTAGGAAATGTCCTACCCATGGCTTCAAGAGTAATGAAATACTTGATATATTTTATAATGGATTAACTGAAAACACTAGAGGCTATCTTGATAGTATTGCAGGTAATGTTTTCAGGGACAGGACCGTTGATGAAGCAACTGATTTATTGGAAACTATCTCTAGAAATTATGAAGATTGGAATATTGAAGAGATAGATGGGAAAGAGATATTTCCAGAGAAGAAAGGAGGCATTCTTAAGTTAAAAAAGAGACAATGAAAGAAGCTTCCAAGGCTATTAAAGAGAAGGGAATTAAAACCTCTCATCTCAAGGAATTATCTGAAATGGGTGTTAAACTTCCTATTGATCAACCATGTTTTCCAATCCAAGTCAATGCTATTAGCTCTATGAAGGTAATGAAAAGGTAACACCTCCTATTGATGTATCGTACATTAATGATTTTGCTTATTATAACAATCCTGAGGAGCATAGTATTAGAATGAGTATTATGGAAAACTCTCATAAAATTAAATTTCTTCGTGAAAATTTAAATACTAGTTTGGGAGAGGTTTAAAGAATTATTAAACATTGTGAGATGATGAATAATCAAGTTGAACAAATGGTTTCTCTTCAAAATCAGTTGTATGCAAATCTTATTGAGAAGAAACAGGTTTGTGGAGTTAATACTAGAGGTGGTGCAAGTACTCAGGATCCTGACTATCCTGAAGACCATCCCAAGAGGAAAGAGCAAGAGGCTCTCAAGAAGAAATCTTCTGCAGGAAAATCTCCCAACGAAAATGGAGATATTGATGATTCTCAAGAACAAGATAAGGATATTTCTATTTCTGATGCTGAGACTAAAGATGATAATAATGAAGACGAGGAATCATCTCCACCTGAAGAGGAACAACATGAAGCTGAAAATATTGAAGAACCTGAACCTCCTGAAAAAGAAGACCCTCAACCATCTATTGAGAAGAATAAAAAGAAAAAGCATCCAAATCGACAAAAAGGTAAAGAGAGGGATCCATGGGTACAAAGACCCATACCATATCCCCAAGAGGTAATGAAATCTTTGGATGATGCTAGGTTTGAGAAATTTCTTGAGTTGATTAAAACTTTATGTTTGCAAATTCCTCTTGTTGATGCTATTAAAATTCCTCCATATTCAAAATATATGAAAGATATTGTCACTAATAAAAGGAAATACCTACTGATGCAATTACTGCTATGCTTGCTGATTATTCATTTAAAGGGAAAATGCCTGAAAAGCGTGGAGATCCTGGTATCCCAACTATTCCTTGTCGTATTAAAGAAACTTATGTGAAATATGCATTATGTGATTTAGGAGCTGGTGTTAGTGTTATGCCTATTTCTTTATATAAGAAACTTAACCTAAACAAATTAGTTCCAACTGAAGTTTCATTACAAATGGCTGATAAATCAACTGCTATACCTATAGGTATATGTGAGGATGTTCCTATCTCTATTGCTAATGAGTTAATTCCTACAGACTTTGTTATATTAGAAATGCATGAGGATGATAATCTATCTATTATTCTTGGAAGACCCTTTTTAAACACTGCAGGAGCCGTGATAAATTGCACTGAGAGCAAAGTGACATTTAATGTCAAAGGAAATGAGCATACTATCTATTTTCCCAAGAAGAATCCTGTTACAATGATAAACAAGAGTGTGAATTCTATTCAAAGAAATACTATCATGATTGGAAGCTTTGAATTTGCACTACCTCCTCCTGCACCAAAGTATGCTACCTTGATGATTGGAACTATTCCAATCAAATATGAGGTATCTTGAATTTCTTCTTTATATGTATAAAATAAGAATCATGTGTTATATCTTTTACATATTATTAATGAGACTTGATCAACCTCATTACTAATGTGCAAATGATGAAAACTTGATTCCCTTTAAAAAATTGTATTGCATTTTAATTTTAATTATCCTAGAATTTTAGAGTATATGCATAATCATAATTATTTTAGAGTTCAGAAATTCCAGAATATGAAGTTTGAAAAATTCTCTTTAGAAAATTTTCTCGAAAAATTCCAGAAAAATTTGGAGATAAGTTATTTCACCAGAGGGACCAACAGCCAAAAGTGGGACACCAGGAGGCCACCAGGGACCAAAAGAGAGTGTCTGATGCATGTAAAATGCATACATGAACTTTGCATTATTTTACTTATATTCTAATTATATTTGCATCATATAAGGGTTATATCACTGTTTTATAATGATTTTGGGAATATTTCACAGTTTCCCTATTTTTCTGGAATTAACCCTGCGTAGGCAGAGAACCCTATTTTCTATGTTTTGATGTTTCAGGGACCCAAACGACGTCCAAATGACCTGCAAATTTACGAGCATCAATATTTGGAAGGAAGAAGACTTTGGAGCGAAGGAAGCGAACAAGCGGAGGCCCGAGGCCCAAAAGGGGGTGGCCCACGCGGCCCCTGTACCTGGCCACGTGGGGCCCACCATCTGGAGCCTCAGAGCTCCGTTGCCGTCGATCTTTTCTCCACCGACCTCGTCTTGACCTAAAACCGACTATAAAAATAGTCCCCGAGGCTCTTCGGAAGGGAGCGCCGCAGAAACACAGAAACCACGAAACAGAGATCTGGAGTTGCAGATTGGAGGGGGAAAACTCCGGCGGGGCGCTGCCGGAGAGGTCTCCACCTTCTCTAACGACTTCTCCACCGTATTCATGATGAAGAGGGAGTAGTCCACCCTTGGACTATGGGTTTGTGGAAGTAACTTATGTATCTCTCTCTCTTGAGCTTCACTAAATAGCACCGTATGAACTGCCGAACATGATTACGGTCATCTATGTAATACCTTTGTGGTGGATCTTTATGAGTTAATATATGTTTGAGATTGCAATTGTTTTGTTTCAGTTATGAAAGTAGATGCATATTATGTACCCCGTTCTTGTTTACTTGTTATGATCAAGCATGTTTATGAGAGCGTGTGTGGGAGAACGTGTGCATTAGATGGAGTAACGGGGGCACTAGTAGGAAAACAGCTATCAGTGGCGCACCAAATTAGAATTCTGTGGCGCACCCCCAGAATTGCTGGGTGCGCCACAGAATCCTCGCCACTAAATTTTTTTTTCTGTGTCGCACCATGGGCGTGCGCCACCGAAATCCACTTTCTGTGGCGCACCAGGCAAGTGCGCCACAGAAATGTGGGTGCGCCACAGAATTCTGAAAAAATTCAAAAAATTCAAAAACTGCAAAAAAAATTAAAAAGTTTTAAAAAAAAGCAGAAAAATCAAAATATGAAATAATATGAAAAATCCTAATTATTGGAATTATTTTCAGATTTTTTGAAATTTTTGAACTTATACCTTCCCGCTAGGTCACCCATCCTCAAATTGCTCCAACCCTAGTACTCTTAACTTCTAAGTTCCACCCACTTCACCTACCCTTGTGCTACTCAAGTTTTTATTGATATATATATATCATATGAATCCTCTTAAGTCTTGTATGTGTATATGTTATGTATATGTTCTAAACGTGTGTTTTTAAATTTCAGATTTTCAAGAACTTCTAAACTTTCAAAAGGAGATTCAAAAGTTTCAAAAGATCCAAAAAAATTCAAAAAACTTAAAAAATTTCGAAAAATCCAAAAAATCCAAAAGATTCAAAAAATTCAAAAAATCTAATAAATTCGAAAAATTCAAAAAAATTCAAAAAATCTAAAAAATCCAAAAAAATCCAAAAAAATAAAAAAAAGTCAAGAAAAGTCAACAATCTTCTTTGTTATACATTTCTGTGTCTTTTTTGGAATTTTTGAATTTTTGAATTTTTTTGAATTTTTTTGATTTTGATGCGAAAAATCGTCTGTTTGAAATAACTTTTTTTCTTTTGGAATTTGAGGAATCTGTGAATTGCTGACCGGGTAAACCCTGGTGGATTCGAACTCGGATTTTTCTCACGTTTTTTTTGGCATATAAAACGCGTTTTTTCCCTGGTGGATTCGAACCCTGGTGTACCAAATCTGAAACCCTCTGCCACATTCTCTGTCCCGCCGCCGCATTCCTCCCCTAACTCCAGCGAGCCATTCACCAGGCACCGCCACCCCTTTCTCCTCCAGCCCCACATATCCATAGAGCCGACAGCACCCTGCGCAGCTCTGGTGGGCCCGACAGAGGATGCGGAGACCGCGAGCCACCAGAAGACGACACGACGCGAAGGGTGCACATCCACTCGAAGGGCGCGCGCAAGGGTTGCTCCTACAAGGCTCGCCGGTGGGTGGGGCTCTTCTCAGAGAGAGCGCACGACGCGGAGGCGGGCAGCTCCTCCGGCGACCGAAGGAGGAATGCACCGGAGCCAGAGGAGGAGTCCGAGGAAGCCTGCTGTCGTGGTTGTTGCACGGCATATGCCACGGGGTGGCTAAGAGAGGTAAGAGCAAGGCTATGGTGGAGATCCGGGTCGAGATGGGGCAACATCACACGGTGATTTACCCAGGTTCGGGCCCTCGCGGTGAAGGTAACACCCCTACTCTTGCTTGTCTGATCTATCTTATGCATATGGGGGATTACATGGTTGCTCCTTGAGCTATGTAGCAATGGAGAAAATCTAAAGAGAATGAGCAAGGAGCTCTTGGCTGCCATGGAGAGGCTCCCTAGTGCACCTTATATAGGTGGTGCCCAGGGGACAAGGGGTGGCCTGAGGTGACATGTGTATAGTGTTCTTCCTTCAATGATTTCATCTATAGTGTTCTCCCTTCAATGATGTCATCTATAGTTTTCTCCCCTCAATGATGTCTTGCTATAGTGTTCTTCCTTTAGTGATGTCAGCTATAGTGTCCGGGTACAGGTATGGCTTGTCCTGTCCGCGTGTGTCTGATGGGACGAGTGTTGACTTCGGGGTAGTCGGCTAGGAGCAGCCACCCACGGAGGAGTAGTCGGCTAGGGGCCAGCCGGACAGGGCCGGCCAGACGGAGGGCCAGCCGGAGGCAGGCAGATTGATTTGCTTCTCTTATTCTCTTGTCGAGTTGTGGACTTTGGTAAGCCGAGGGTCATCCCCCCGAAACCTGCCGTGAATTTCGACGGGCGAGGTCATCGTCAAGTGCGGCCGGCGCGGCAGCAGAGGCACGACGATGAACGTGTTCGGCAACAACCTCATGTTCGTCGTCAAGCGCACAAACGACACCGACGACGAGCTCGTGCTCACCACAATCGCGCGGGAGGTCGGAGTCCCCGGATTGGAGGACCGCCTCCAAGCGGCGGTGGACGAGCACGAGCTCGCCTCGGCGGTCGGCCGGATCGACGAGAAGGAATACCTCGGGTTTTAGATTCCTGTGGAGGAGCTCGCCGCCCGGAGGAGATCGCCGCGGAGGAGCTCGTGTTCTATTTTATTTTCTGTTTTTAGCTCTAATTCTTGTATCGTCGGGTTCTAGATCGCCGTCACCGCCTAGTTTCAGTTTAATTTCTGTTTTAGTTGTAGTTGCTATGTAAAAATTCTTGTGCGAAGAACTATCTTTCAGCTTCCGTTTGAATATCCAGTACCATATCCTGCAACTGTTCTACGCTTGGTCTTCTCATACTGGATAAATCGTATCTGGATACCGGATACGATTTATCCTTTTTGCAGATCATGTGGGTACCCGGCATGTGATCATATCAACTGACAACCAACTCCTGGAACAAGCCATTGAATCGCCACCGCTGGACCAAGAACAATTGGGTCAATTTTTCCTTTGACATCAAGGATCACCTGATCATGGAATGAAATGATTGTAGTATTGAGTATGGCCCATGGACATATGTAGTAAACCTGCTCATGCTTTAGCTGCTATGGGTTTAGGTATGGACTGAAACAACCATTCGTTGTGGTTGCCGAAGTTCCCTCATGATCTAACTCGTCTGGTCGCCATAGATTTCGCCGTGCTTTAACGGAATGTATGCATACATTACTTGTAAACTAAATAAATATACAAGGTGAACAAACTGAACATAGAACAGCTTAGGCATGAACAACTTTTTTCTTCTACCTATACTACCGAGAAGATAACTCTTTTGCCTCGTTTAAAAATAAACAACAACAGCCTTTCATTCCCAAAAGTTTGGGTCGATTAGAGTTGAAACACATAAGATTTCAGAACTAAATCATGGTTTTGGCACGTGGATAGCTAGCTTCCACGCACATTTGTCCATAGCTAGTTGTTTGGTGATATTCCATTAATCTTTCACATCTCTTTTAACCGACTCCTCTCATGTCAAGTCTATAAATAAAATCTCCTCAGCCAGCGTCAGCCGAACCAGGCTCTAACCGACCTGGTAATTCCACTTATTGTTCATCTGCAAAATTTTGGAGCAAAACTTAAAACCAAAAAACACAAAATAAATTACGAATGAGATAAGTGGGATCCTACTTACAACATCCCTATGACCTGATATGATTTTGGCATACTCATCGCTTCAATCCCTTGATCAGATATTCTATCGCTCCGAATAGCAAAAACTATCCTCCAATATCTGGTTCCATCTGCAGGTTCAAAATTCCTTTAACTAACGTAGGATATCCATCGCTTACGTGGAATCAAGTGGTCGATCAAACCCTCATGAATTTGTCAGCAACTAGCGTGCTAGTAGGTTGCTTGTTTGACCTAGTTGCTAGATGCATGCATCCACGAAAGTTGACCGTGAATGCACGTGGTCCGTGCTACCAGCCGCTCGTAATCTCACTCTATAAATACATAGCTCGACCAGTATGTTATATACCGTACATAGCTCGACCAGTGCTTGGTTGATCATCCTCAAGGACACGCCCGACGCAACAGTGTGTTAAACCAGCGCGACGACGATGAGCTCCACCGGTGGAGAGAAGAAGACGGCCTGGCCAGAGGTGGTGGGCAAAACCATCAAGGAGGCAAAGGAGATCATCCTCAAGGACAAGCCCGACGCCGACATCGTCGTGTTCCCCGTCGGCGGCCGTCGCCCCACCGAGGAGTCCGTGATCAACCGACTCGGCGGCGCTGCCACTCGCCACAATCGAAACGTTAGGCTCGACATAACAGAGATGAAGGAAAAATGACCACGAAGTAGACCAAAAGTCGCTGCAACCATCAGAGCCACTGATACTCACTTCGTCCTTTCGTCAAACACCTTCTGTGCTGCTGCAGCGCATGAAACACCACCACTGTCCACTGGGGAGATGGGTGGAAGGAGGAACACCACAACAGTGAGAGGCAGGGGAGCGCGTGCCTTGGATTCACTTGATGCCTACGGCTAGCAGATTGGTCGGTGCTGCCTCCAGGACGCTTCACATGGGCTTGCTCCCGCCTGCCTCCACGACGCACGGACTCGAACGGCCGCCGAGGAGAATGATGGCAGGCTTGGCAGCGGCAGGCACCTCGTCGGAGCGGTTGAAGACGCCCTCTGTGGCCCCGCGTCGGACCAGAAGGCGGCGAGGTGGCATCTGCGGCGGAGGACGACGGCGGCAGCAAATGCTTCTAGCTAGGCACACGCGGGGATTTTCCGCCGACGTGGCGTGCTGACTCAGCAGAGCGGGTGGGTTGTGACTCATCTTCGCAGCGACCTGTATTTTTTGGGGAATTTGCTTTTGCAAAAACAGAAAATTTGTCTGTCCTCCGATGTCCGATCGATCGAGCCATTTCGGAATTCGAAGCCCAAATTCCATGCTAGTTCTACTTTTTTTTTTGAAAGCAACACGTCGGATTTTATTAATTAGGCAACATAGATACATCATCCGCTATTACACCGATAAGAAAATCAGGGGTTCCTCTTGCCAAACAATCGACATAGGACCCTCTGCATGGCTAGATAAAACACGTGCAGCCATATTAACTTCCCTAGGACAATGAAAGAAAATAACTTCTGTAAAATTGCGACAAAGAAGCGCGCATTCCTCATAAATAGCTGCGGCTGGTCCGAGAGAGTTCCCACTGTCGGGAGGCTACCCCCGGGTAGGGTCATGGTGAGGTAAAAGCTATGCCCAGGTGTGGGCCAGGTTACAGTAAAACCGGCATGACTGGGCTTCAGAGTGTGGTGCAGGTGCAAACCGAGATAGGTTAACCGAGATATCCTGGGCCAGAGGGGACGGGGTACCATGCAGGTGACAGCCAGCGTAGGTCGACCGAGGCAAGGGATCCGAGATAAAGATCCGAGATAACATAGCCGACATGTGTATGTCGGTAACTTGCGTGTTTTCTTATGTGCAGGGAGGGATATTAGAGGAAGGAGGATCCGGCATATCCATGCCGGGTTATCCTTATGTCGGGCAGAGGTCAATGCTCATGTCATATCCCGTCTGGCACGGGACCGCCTGACACGGAAGCGCCTGACACGGGGGCATGCAGGAGACCGAGATGGCAGGCCATCATTCCACCGCTGACTCCGGGTTATCCGGGAACGGACTGCGAGGTAGAGGCATGGGCAGGCCCTGTCTTGTCGCTGACCTCGGGCGTACTTTGGAGCAGAGACATGGGACAGGACATGGGCAAGCCACGTCCTGTCCACTGTGCAGGGACAATCATGACGTGCAGGCGTGCGTGTCTGCAGTGCCGGTACGGAGAAGTGACCGTTGCAAGTGGGGGGGTATTCCGGTAACCCGGTTAGGCCTATATATATGCCCTCACCCCCTCCTGCGTGAGGGACGGTGCCCTGAGACAACTTTCCACCCGTAGCTTCATCCTCTTCCTTGTGTTCTTCACCATTGTTGAGAGATACAGCTCAAGGAGCAGCTTTTACGCTTGGTACCGAGATATATACAGAGAGAGACAGGCAGGAGTAGGGGTTTTACCTCCTCACGAGGGCCCCGAACCTGGGTAGATCGTGGTGTGTTCTGGTGCTTGTGTGTTCTTCGTGTGTGCTTCTTAGCCTGCTAGCCCTCTCTCGGATTCCACCAGCGTCCATCGGCCTCACACTTTAGCCATCCTATGGCATCTGCCGTGATACCACCACGACAGTTGGCGCCCACCGTGGGGCTAGCAGCGGCGCTGGCTGGTGTGACATTCCGGACGGGCTCCATCATCAACTCCGGCGAGCACGTCGTTTGCGGGCTCGTCTGCAAGCTCGGCGCACTGAACTTCATCAGCGACAACGCTGGATGCTTCGGCAGCAGGCCGTTCCCGACGAACGGCTGCCTCATCAGCTTCGGCACCTTCGTGACCTACGTCGCCACCGAGGTTGTCTGCAAGTACCCCGAGGATCCTCCTGCCATCTGTGCGGCTCGCGGCCGGCGTAGCGCTCGCCCCGGGAGTTGCGCACAGGTCATGATGACCGGCACTGCGGCCGATGCCGGTAAAGGAGACCCCGGCAATGGAGATGCCGGTAATCCCGCACCAAAGGTTAGATCGGCGAAAGTGCCGCTGGAGAGGAGGGAGAACCTCCCCGGCCAGGCCGGTACATCCCATGTGCCGGTTAAGCCGGCTCACCTCGAGGAGATCATAGAGAAGCTAAATGTGCCGGTAGTTGCCGGTACCGACGCTGCCCAATCAGAGGCAGAGTTGGAGGCACGGCGTCAGAGCTTGCTTCAAGAGGCTCTGGAGATGGCCGAGGTGAGAAGAGAATTTGGGATAACTGTCCGTGAGTATAACCTAGCACATGGTTTTACCCCGGTAGCTGCTCGCCCTAGTCGAGTAGAGGATGTGCGCAAGAGAGGTAAAAACCTCAATGCCGAGTTGGCTAGAGATGGTAGATCTAGCTCCAGCAAAACTCCTAGCAACTTATCGGTCGAAAAGCCGAAGTATAGCTCCCCTGCTAAGACTCTTAGAGCTGCCGAGGCAGCAAGAGCCGAGTTGTCTGGCTTATCCGGAGAAGCTCTCCGTAGGCAGCAAGACCGAGTTAATGAACTGGTAGCTGTGGCAACCCGGCAGAATAAGGCCTATCGCCAGGCCAACACAGTTGCAGGTGGATCTGATGTAGTTCACACGGCTAGGGGAGCTAGTGGATCTAAGGGGCAAGCTTCTTCACCGCATGTCGGTGTAGATCGTGACCGGAGTGTAAACCCCGGTAAGAGCAAACAGATGCAGGTATATGACCCGGCGTGTGCCGGAAAACAGATAGTTGGGCGAGGTAGTGCCGGCCGGGGTAGAGGCAATCCCGGTCAGGGCGGTCCAGGTGCCGGGGTAGTTAACTCGGCCGGCCGAGGTTATCCACCTCGGTATCCGACACAAAATCTCGCCCAGCAGCAGCAGCAAAATGTAGGGCATGTCCAGCAGCCGCAAGTTGTTGAACAGGTGGCTAATCGTTATGATGATGGTTACTCGGCTATGGAGAGAGCCGGGTATCCGAGATATGAAGGTGCTCTTGGATCTCGGTTAGGACCTCGCCAGTTGTCACCAAATGATGCACGCTACAAGCTGGACAGAATTTATATGTCCGAGATGCTGGAAGAGCAAGGTCCACCTGGTCCGGCATGTTTTGGACCTCGGATCATGAGGGAACCACCGGTGCGGCACTTTCAGCTAAACCGAGGTGCAAAAACATATGACGGCGGCACCAAGCCGGAGGACTGGCTGACAGATTATGTGTCGGCTGTGCATATTGCGGGAGGTAACCGCAGATGGGCGGTGAGGTATATCCCGCAGATGTTGGAGGGTCCAGCCCGGATTTGGCTGAACAACCTGCGAGAGGGCAGTGTTGATTGCTGGCTGGACTTTGAAGAAGCGTTTATTAGCAACTTCTCTAGCACATACAAGAGACCAAACCGTCCTCAACAGCTTGCGATGTGCACGCAGAGGGATAATGAAACTGACCGGGATTACTTAACCCGGTGGAGTACTATTCGCAACTCATGTGAAGGAGTTGTAGAGGCACAGGCCATATCTTGGTTTGCCCAGGGGTGCCGACATGGCTCCATGCTATGGCAGAAGTTGCAGAGGGAAATGCCGGCCACTCTGGCCGAGACAATCCGGATTGCGGATAGCTATGCACTGGGTGATCCGATGCAACCTTTGCTGAACTCGGGAGAGCCGAGTAGAAGATACCCGTGAACAACAGACCCGGGCCAGTCAGACAGAACGATCGCCAGGACTTCGGAAACAAGAGGAGAGAGCCGGATTACCGGTATGGCTCGAACCAAGTTGCAGCTGTAAACCAAGACCAGCAAGATGCCGGTAATAGTCAACGTCCGAAGTTCAATGGCCCAGCATGGGGCCAGAATCAAGAGGGGCCATGGGGCGACCAGAAGCCACCCAAGACATCCGCAGGCCTGCAAATCATACAACTCGGCAATGCAGCTGGTATCAGCGCACAAGGGGAGAAGGAGCCAGAGCCGGAGGAAATCAAGTGGGGGCACCTCAGAGATCCCGCCGAGGCAAAACTTGCCGCTTACCGGAGCAAATGCTATCCCGGTGATCCGCCAGTTCCGAGGCAAGCAGATCCGAAGCCTGTGAATCAGGTGAATGTCGGAGGGAACAATAACAACACTGGTCCCAGCAGGCAGGGAGAGTATCCCCAGGGAGATTACAGAGAAGCTCATCAGAGCTATGTGATATTTGTGACCGAGCCAACTGACAAGAAGAGCTTGCATCGGCGTGCACTGGAGGTGAACGCAGTTATGCCGGCTGTGCCGAAGTATTTGCACTGGTCCGAGCAAGAATCACTTGGAGCAGAAGGGATCATCCCCGAGTTATGCCAACTCCGGGAGGTTATGCGTTGGTAGTGGATCCGACATTCTTCGGACCGACACTCAATATTCGGTTCACCCGAGTTCTCATTGATAATGGGAGTGCTATCAATATCATGTACCGAGACACCATGGTGAAGATGGGTATCTCGGCAAACATGCTGCAACCGAGCAGCACACCTTTCATGGCATAGTGCCAGGTGTTTCATGTGCACCTATGGGCAAAATTTGGGTTGATGTGTTGTTTGGCACCAAGGACAACTGCCGAACTGAGAGCATCCAGTTTGAGGTAGTGGACCTCGAAAGTCCATACCATGCTTTACTCGGTAGGCCTGCACTGTCCAAGTTCATGATATCCACCCATGTGGGTTACCTCAAGATGAAAATGCCGGGTCCTAATGGCATCATCACTATCTCGGGTGATTACAAGCGTGCACTGGAGTGTGCCTCGGCTGGATCGTGCTTAGCCGAGTCACTGATCATCGCTGCGGAGAAGAAGAAGATCCATGAAGTGGTGGCATTGGCTCAGTCAGCGCAACTCGGTATGCCGGGTATGGCTAACCCGGAGCAGAATGCAACTTTCGAGGTGCCCAAAGAGACCAAGAAGATCAATGTTGACCCGGCATGTCCGGACCACAACGTCATCATTGGTACCGGGTTAACTGAGAAATAGGAAGGCGAGCTCAGTCACTTCCTCCGTGAGAACCGGGATATCTTTGCATGGTCAAATCAGGACCTGCCAGGTGTTCCGAGGGAGTTGGCTGAGCACTCTTTGTTCGTCAGACCGGATATGAAACCGGTGAAGCAACCTATGCGGCGTCTCTCGGATGAGAGGAGAAAGTGATAGGTGATGAACTGGCCAGGTTACTTGCATCTGGGTTCATCATGGAAGTGCTGCACCCGGACTGGTTGTCTAACCCGGTCCTGGTGGAAAAGAAAAAAGATGACCCAAATGTGGCCATTGTGTGGCGTATGTGTATTGATTACACAAACTTGAACAAGGCATGTCCTAAGGATCCATTCCCGCTGCCTCGGATTGATCAAGTGATCGATTCCACAGCCGGGTGTGAGCTGTTATCCTTTGTAGATGCTTATTCTGGTTTTCACCAGATACCACTGAACCCTGCTGATCAAATGAAAACTGCTTTTATCACCCCGTATGGGGCTTATTGCTATCGTGTCATGACCTTTGGTTTGAGAAATGCTGGTGCCACTTACCAGAGATGTATGCAAAAATGCTTGCATGATCAAATAGGAAAAAATGTGCAGGTGTATGTCGATGACATTGTCATCAAGTCTAAGGAAAATACTCTGATTGATGATCTCCGAGAAACATTTGAGAATCTGAGGAAATTCCGGATAAAACTTAACCCGGACAAATGTACCTTCGGTGTGCCGGCAGGCAAATTACTCGGTTTCCTCGTGTCAAGCCGAGGTATCGAGGTGAACCCGACAAAAATCCGTGCTATTGAAAGCATGAGGTTACCGACATGTCTCAAAGACGTGCAGAAATTCACTGGATGTTTGGCATCTTTAAGTCGGTTTGTTAGCAGGTTGGGAGAAAAGGCATTGCCTTTGTATCAACTCATGAAGAAAACAACCACTTCGTGTGGCCCCGCAAGCAGATGCGGCGTTCACCGAGTTAAAAAAGATGTTGGCAACTGCGCCGATACTGGCTTCACCATTACCCAAAGAGCCGATGTTGCTCTACATTGCAGCCACAAACCGGGTTGTGAGTGTCGTATTGGTAGTGGAGCGAGAAGAAGATGGCAAAACTGTGCAGAGGCCAGTGTATTACCTAAGCGAGGTGATCTCGTTATCCAAGCAGAACTATCCGCACTACCAGAAAATGACATATGGTGTCTATCTGGCTGCTAAGAAGTTGAAACATTACTTCCAAGAGCATTCAATCACTGTGGTGTGTGAGGCTCCTATCTCGGAGATCATTGGGTGTAAAGATGCAACTGGCCGAGTAGCCAAGTGGGCTATCGAGGTGTCCCCTTACACTCCTCACTATGAAAGAAGAGATGCCATTAAATCTCAGGCACTGCCGGATTTCCTGGTGGATTGGGCTGAAATGCAATATGAGCCACCACGGCCTGACCCCAATTACTGGAGAATGCACTTTGATGGATCAAGAACAAAAATTGGTTTAGGTGCCGGGGTAGTCCTTACCTCGCCAAAGCATGATCAGTTGAGATATGTGTTGCAGATTCATTTTGCGGCATCTAACAATGTGGCCGAGTATGAGGCACTTGTTCATGGGCTAAATGTGGCCAAAGAAATTGGTATTCGCCGGATAGAATGTTTCGGAGACTCGGATTTGGTGGTGCAGCAAGTCTCGGGAAATTGGGATGCTTTAGGCGTTGTATCGGTTTCATGTCCAGAAGATCTCGGGGTTCTTTGAAGGTTGCGAGCTCACGCATATACCTCGGGCTGAAAATGACGCCGCCGATGTACTGTCCAAGCTAGGTTCATCCCGGGATCCAATTCCACCCGGCATAGCCTTGGAGCATCTGAGGAAGCCATCAATCAAACCATCGCCGGAGTCCGAGTCAATTTTTATCCCGGCGAAACCGGAGTCTGGTGCTGTTCCCATGGACGTCGATGTCGGATGCATTTGGGAGAACCCGGGGACTGCTTGGCAGAACCCGGGGACTGGTTACTCTATCTCGGAAGAAGTAATGTCGGTTGACCTCATGGAGGTGGATGATCTGATCTTTCCTGTGCGTCCTGTGCCGGAGTGGGCACAACCAATAATGGCATTTATGATGGATGGGAGTTTGCCAAGTAATGAAGTTGAAGCTAGGCAAGTGCAAAGAAGATCCAAGGCCTACACCATCATCAACCAGGAGTTATACAAGAGAAGTGTGACCGAGGTACTGCAGCGCTGTGTCGAGCCGCAGGAAGGGCAGAGATGCTCCTGGAAATTCATCAGGAGAGTGTGGTCATCATGCTTCATCAAGAGCCTTGGTGGCTAAGGTATTCCGGCATGGGTTTTATTGGCCCAGTGCTTTGAACCAGGCAGAAGATATCGTCAGAAAGTGTGAGGGATGTCAGAGGTTTGCTAAAAAGATCACCTGCCAGCCTCGGCACTCAAGACAATTCCAATCACTTGGCCCTTTGCAGTTTGGTGCTGGATATGGTGGGAGAATTCAGGCCAGCCCGAGGTAACATGACTCATATGCTGGTGATGGTGGACAAGTTCACCAAGTGGATCGAGGTAAAGCCAATCCGGAAGTGTGATGGTCACACAGCTGACCTTTTTGAAGGACATCATTTTGAGATATGGTTACCCCCATAGCATTATCTCGGATAATGGCACAAACTTTGCTGTGGGAGAGTTTGCTCGGTTCTGTGCGGATAAGAGAATTCGGTTGGACATAGCCTCGGTGGCACACCCTGAGGCAAATGGGCAAGTGGAAAGAGCAAATGCATTGGTGTTAGCCGGTATCAAAGCCGGTTGATTGAACCACTGTTGCGAACTCCGGGATGTTGGATAGAGGAGATACCAGCAGTGCTGTGGGGTCTAAGGACCACACCAAATCGATCAACTGGCTATACGCCATTTTTTCTGGTCTATGGGCAGAAGCGGTCTTGCCAACCGACATGGAATATGACTCGCCGAGAGTGGCGCTGTACACTGAAACCGAGGCAAAAGAAGCTCGGGAAAATGATGTTGATTTGCTCGAAGAAGCACGAGAACTGACCTTATCTCGGTCAGCTATATATCAGCAAAATCTCCGACGCTATCATAGCCGGAAGATCAGCCCTCGGGTTTCCGAGAGGGAGATTTGGTGTTGAGGCTAGTGCAACGCAAAAGGCCGACACAAGTTGTCACCTCCATGGGAGGGACCGTTCATTGTGAGCAAGGCTCTGCACAATGATTCATACTATCTTATAGATGCACAGGCACCGAGGAAAAATGTGATGGACAAATCCGGAGAGGAGACCAAAAGACCCTGGAATGTAGCTCTACTTCGTCCCTTTTACTCTAAGGGCGCAGTGTATGTATCTCGGTTTTTCCTTTGAATAAAATGCCGGCACTCCGAAAAGAAACTCGGGGACTGCCTTTGTCTATATGCTTGTGTTTTATCTCGGTTTTTTCTGTGTTGTTCATATGTCGGATGATTTTGAGACCTCGTTTCAAAGTTCAAGTAATGTATGCTATTTGTTGTGATCTTGTGACTCGACTGACGAACGCCGAAATGGCAGTCAAGAGCAGAGGTTATGGTATATGGTAAACATGAAAATGGACTCGGGGACTCGGTCCTAAAAAGATCCGACATATGTCGTTTACTAACCCGGTTTTTTCGTTCCTTTTCCTTGTGTCGGATGACTCTAAACCTTACCTCAAAATTTACAAGTATTGTATGCTATAATGATTGATCTTGTGACTCGACTGTCGAACGCCTAAATGGTAGACAAGAGCAAAGATTACTAAGTATAGTAAACAAGAAAGTAAACTCGGGGACTTGGTGCAAAGTGATACGGCATTAAGCTTGTCTTGTTGAAACTAATATGATAAAAGTAGCACTGCGAGATACTTAAACGTATATTTACATCTGCACCCGGCATTCCGGGGATTTAATAGTTCAATGTTTGATAAGCTTAGGCAGCTGCCTCGGAGGAGCTCGGAGCAGTTGGAGCGGTGCGAGGCTCGGGAGCAGTCTCGGCGGCAGAAGAGCTTCAGTGGTTGGAGCAACCTCGGGAGTTGGAGTGGCTGCCGAGGCACCAGCAGTGTCGGATACCGGCTTCTCAGAAGTCTCGGTTACCGGCTTCTCTGAAGCGTCGGTCGCAGCCGGCTTGGCAATGTCGGTTGCTCCGGCGGCAGAAGTGTCGGCAGCCCGGCAGGGAAGTCTCGGTTGCGCTGGCAGCAGCAGTCTCGGTCGCTCCGGCAGTGGCAGCGTCGGAGTCTCGGCCTCGATCTCCTCATCAACGTCATCTTCTTCTTCGCCCTCTTCATCATCCTGGTCATCTTCTTCGTCATCCGAGTAGGCGGGACCCGGGATGAAGTGTCGGGTGGGAGCATAACTGGCCATGAATTTGGCTGCATCTTTGCGGCTCTCTATCAATGTCGGATCGGAGGTCCATTTGGAGCCTTGGCGCAGGGAGCGCACGGCGTTGAGGTTGATGGACTCGTACCAGGAGAGCACAAAGGTCAGTGCTTGATCAGCTCCGGCACGAGCTGCTGAGGATCTCCACTCTCGGATCCTGGCCTCGGCCCCCGACAGACACTTGGACAGTTCTTCAATGCTAGAGGAGTTGGAGATCCTGGCCATAAGGCTCGGTAAGCTTTGATACCGGCATCAAGAAGTCCAGGCCAATGGCCTTCAAAGGAGAGATGCGGCATTCAGAGCAGTCAAGTAATCTTCCATATCCCATTCCTCCGGGATTGGGCCAGCCTCGGCTCTCTTCGCTCGTGCCTTGCGCACAGTGTTGAGTGCAGCAGCCTTGGAGTGGGCGAAGTGATCTGAAGACAGAAAAGCTATCACCGAATTGAGTTATATACCGGCATATCTTAATGTCGGTGCAAGTAATGAAAGCAAAAGGAAAGGATAAAGAAACTTACAGTCCATCTCCTTGTTCAGCCGGGTGAGCTCGCGGAGCCAGATGTCGGATTTTGCCTTGAGGGCATCCAGTTCTCCTTGAGCCGAGGTAGCGCGAACCTCGGACGCTCGAGCGTTTCCTTGTGCTTTTGAGCAGCTTCCTCCTTTTGCATCAGGGCCTGCTCAATGCCGGTTTTCTCGCCCTGGACCCGGGCAAGCTCCTCCTGGAGCCGAGACACTTCTTGCCGTTCCTTCTGAAGGGCAGTGGCGTGCGCTTTTCCTTGTTCTTCAGCGTCTCCTGAAGTTGCTTGTGGGACCTCTTGAGCTTGTTGTGGTCCAGAAGCAACTTCCGAAACACCGTGGTCCGAGCGTTGGTGCAATCCTGAAAAAGCAAAGAGTTAGTATGATTAGTTGAAGATTCATGCCGAGTAAAGCTGAGTGTCGGATTTCTTAAAGATTCCTGCCGAGTAAAACTCGACAAGAATCTCGGGGACTGGATGTCGGATTTTGAAGATCCTAAGTGTCGGATTTTCTGAAGATCCTAAGTGTCGGATTTTTGAAGATCCTAAGTGTCGGATTTTCTGAAGATCTAAGTGTCGGATTTTTTGAGTCTAATGATGAAAATTTTGTGAAGATTCGCGCTGAGTGATCTTTACTCGGGCGAGCACAGGTCACTCAACCCGAATCTCGGGGACTGGGGATTGTGTATGTTTATCATCTATGGCAAAGGAAAATAAAAGTTTGGCTGAGGAAAAAATACCTCGGCAAGCTTGCTGGCTCGAAGGGTCGAGACTTGCAAATTGTGCATGGCCTGAGCAAGTGCACTGGGGCCAGCTGGATGTGGAATGACCGGGTGCGCGGAGGAGACCTCGCTTGTGTCGGCAGCGTTCCAGTCCATGTGGTACTGCTTCTCCGAGCCTAAGCTGTGTCCACTTGAGTTTGGAGCTGGGGTAAAACCCAGCTGCTGCTGGTGACTCGGGAGACAGAAGTGGTGAGAGCTTGGTGCTCCGGGGTAGTGGTTGGAGTCAACACCACTTGTCTCTCCGGGTTGGCAAGCTGTTTCCCGGTGGCTGCTTGGCTCTGTGCGGCTTGGCGAGTGGAGTAGCTTTCCGAGTTGTAACTCGGTGGACTTGGTGGGGGACTTGGTGGTGGACCTCGGCCGGGGCGGCTGCTTTGGCTGCTGCTGGTGCTGTTGAGGTTGTTGCTGTCCTTGGTGCTGTTGTTGTTGCTGCGTTCTGTTGTTGTTGCTGCTGCTGCTGTTGTTGTTGTGGCTGCTGTTGTTGCGGCTGTTGTGTTGTGGTGGTGGTTGCTGTGCGCCCGAGGTCACCGAAGTGTCGGCCCGCGGGATGTCGGTTTCCGTGGTGGGGGCACCGGAGCCATCATCTTGGTCGAGGATCACAACCTCGGGAATGACAGTTGAGGTGGCGGGTGCCCCGGAGTCACGTGGCCGAGGTTCGGCTGTACTCGGAAGGGGCGAGCGCATAGAAGAGGCACTCTGGTCAACTTCAAGGGGGGCACTGCGTCAAACAAGAAAAAGTTATGTCGGGAAAAAGTTATCCCGGCAGAAGGAAAAAAGGAAGTAAGCTTGTGTCGGCAAAGAATATCTTACCCTTCAGTAACTGGCGGTGTCTTCTTGCCCTTCCTCGGCTTAACCGCTCCTCTCTTCTGTCGCTTCGCCTGCGGCGCGGCTGGATCCGAGGATGTGGAGGTTCCGGTTTTCGAGGTACCGGTCTCTGCGCGCTTGCGAGATGCCACTTGTTTGCCCGAGGTAGCAGGGCGTGCACTCGGGGCAGAGCCACCCGGGTTAGTTGATGCCGGGGCTGGGGAGCAAAGGCGATGGGACGAGCGTCAATTACCTCTAGCATTTCGAGGTCATCATCATCTGACCAATCTCGGATGGAAGCTCGGGCTCGAGGCTTACCCGGGTAGGGGCGCCAGCTCTTGGTATTGGCAGTGATCCTCGTCATCCGGATCTTCTACCTCGGCGACGTCCGGGGCAGGGATATCTTGGCCCCATTTGGCGGAGGGATCCTCTCCATCTTCAGTCTTCTGCCGGGTAAACCTCTGCAAACCAGAAGCAGTAAAACCGAGTTACTTTATGAGCGGATTATGGACCGGCATAAGAGTTACCTCGGTAGGAAAAAATATGTCGGTGCAAGTTGCAAGGTTACTTACTTGCTCCGGAAGCCGAGTTCTGTTATGAGGTTCAAGACCCCATTCCCATTCCTCGGTCATCAGCGTGCGGGCAATGCCTTGACACGTCTTCTGATCTCGGCTTTGCTCAGCTCGTGGGTGCTGATCCGAGTTGGATCATACTGGCCACTCATGTGGCAGATCTTGTGAACTCGGTCTTGGAGGGGGGAAACTCGGCGGCTGATGAAGGTCCTCAGGAGATCATCGCTTGTTAGGCCTGCCTTCACCAGCTCCTCCACGACCTTGTGGATCTGGTTGATCTCGATGTTCAGGGTGGCAATGTTGAATAGCGGCAGGTTCAGATAATCAACATTGTCTGGGCTGTCCGGGTTCTTCACGTAGAAGAATGTGCGCTGCCATTTCCGGCATGACTCCAGCCCTTGAATCCGAGGTAACACGGAACCCTTCCGAGGTATGATGGTAGCAGCTACGCACGGGTCATCTCCTTGGGGAAGTTCTTGTTCTCCGGATCTGGGACACTTTGCTTCCGGAGTTGGAAGTACTTGGCCCAGAGCTCTACCGTGGGCCAAAGTCCGAGGTATCCCTCGGAGAAAGAGACACACGCAGAGAGCGTGGTAATGGTGTTGGCTGGAAGGTGGTGAGGTTGAAGCCGGAACCGATCCAAGAAGGACCGGAAGAACTCGCTCGCCGGGAGTCCAAAGCCGCGCTCGAAGTGCGCGACGAAGACCACGCGCTCGCCGGTTTTCAGCTTCGGCTCGGCCTCTTTGCCGGGAACCCGGCATATCACTTGTGCCGGAATGCGTTTGGTCCGGACTAGCCAGTCTATCTCGTCCTTTTTACGTCGGAACCCTCCCACCCGGCGCGCTCTCCCTCAACGATATCCTCGGCAGGTTCCGGGGTATTGCTGGTTGACATCTCGGAAGAGATCTGCAAAAGAGGCGCAGAAGAACCGAGATAAGTGTCTCGGAGTATGTGTGCAATAGAGGAACCGAGATAAGTATCTCGGAGTATTCAGGCTATAAAGGAACCGAGATAGGTATCTCGGAACATTTGGGCAACATAGGAAAAGTGCATAAGTGGCGGGAAACACATTTCTGTGGCTAAGTGTTTGTTGGAAAGATCTACGGAAAAATAAATAGAAGATAAATACAAGAACTTGTGAGTTGAAATTTGTGAAGACCCGCGGAGAAACTATTGCAAGATTGTTAAGAGGCACGGTGAAGAAGATCTAAAAGGGATCTAAGTAATTACGGGCAATGGCATCTACGGAGGAGAGAGCAAGTCCGTCGGGAAGATGAGCAAAGTTCGCCGGAGAGGATGAACGTGTTCATCGAGAGGATGAACACGTTCATCGGCGATGCCAAGGGAGATGAACTTACCGGAGATTGCGACGGTGATGCAGGGCGAAGGTGCGCGGGCTTGCCGGAGTTGCGCGTGTCCAGTGGCGGCGCGAGGTGCTCGGTGGGCGGTGGCGCGCGAGATCCGGCGTCGTGCGGTGGTGAAGCTCACTGCGCGGCGGCGGCGATATCGCAGGGGAGAGAAGAGGAAGAAGAACGATGCGGAGAGGGCGAGGAGTTGTGCACGTCCCCCTATTTATGGGTACGGCGCGCGTGCGGTTTCCTCATTTACCGCGTGCATTACCGCAACGGGCGCGCGGATTAACCGCGCACGATCTGCACGGTTGCGGTGTTTGCGGCCGCACGATCCGCCGCATCGTGGGCCACAAGGGTAACGGCCCGCGGCTTGATCGCGTGCGGTTAATGGCACGGGAATCTAGGAGACGCGCCACGGTCAAAGGTACTCGAGTGCTTTTGAGACTTGACGGCGCGTGACGTGGGCGGCGTGCGTGCAGAGATGTGTCTGTTCGTGCGCAGGAACCGAGGTAACGCGCAGAGTATCTCCGCCACATGCAGAGGAGATCTTTGAGAGATTGTGGGAATCTTTCTGTGTCGGAGAGACCGCACAAGGGCAAATCTCGGAGGTTGAGAAAGTTTGGTCTTTGAAGCTTGCAATAAACCGGCATGTGAATGTCGGATGGTTGGGTTAAGTTGAGTTGGTCGCGAAAGCTTGACTAGCTCTGTCAGCGGAGTTCTTGTGTCGGAAAGACCGACATTGGGAAAATGTCGGAATCGGTGGAAGAGGTTGTCATGGTTTTATGGTTGAACCGACATGGCAGTGTCGGATGCTTGTTATGGTTGTTTCGGTTGATTAAACCTGCTGTGGTCCTTCATCCAAGGCTGCAGGACCGCACCAGCTTCGGGGACCAATGTCGGGGGCTACCCCCGGTAGGGTCATGGTGAGGTAAAAACTATGCCCAGGTGTGGGCCAGGTTACAGTAAAACCGGCATGACTGGGCTTCAGAGTGTGGTGCAGGTGCAAACCGAGATAGGTTAATCGAGATATCCTGGGCCAGAGGGGACCGGGGTACCATGCAGGTGACAGCCAGCGTGGGTCGACCGAGGCAAGGGATCCGAGATAAAGATCCGAGATAACATAGCCGACATGTGTATGTCGGTAACTTGCGTGTTTTCTTATGTGCAGGAGGGATATTAGAGGAAGGAGGATCCGGCATATCCATGCCGGGTTATCCTTATGTCGGGCAGAGGTCAATGCTCCTGTCATATCCCGTCTGGCACGGAGCGCCTGACACGGAAGCGCCTGACACGGGGGCGTGCAGGAGACCGAGATGGCAGGCCATCATTCCACCGCTGACTCCGGGTTATCCGGGAACGGACTGCGAGGCAGAGGCATGGGCAGGCCCTGTCTTGTCGCTGACCTCGGGCGTACTTTGGAGCAGAGACATGGGACAGGACATGGGCAAGCCACGTCCTGTCCACTGTGCAGGACAATCATGACGTGCAGGCGTGCGTGTCTGCAGTGCCGGTACGGAGAAGTGACCGTTGCAAGTGGGGGGGTATTCCGGTAACCCGGTTAGGCCTATATATATGCCCTCACCCCCTCCTGCGTGAGGGACGGTGCCCTGAGACAACTTTCCACCCGTAGCTTCATCCTCTTCCTTGTGTTCTTCACCATTGTTGAGAGATACAGCTCAAGGAGCAGCTTGTACGCTTGGTACCGAGATATATACAGAGAGAGACAGGCAGGAGTAGGGTTTTACCTCCTCACGAGGGCCCCGAACCTGGGTAGATCGTGTGTGTTCTGTTGCTTGTGTGTTCTTCAGGTGTGTTTCTTAGCGCGCTAGCCCTCTCTCGGATTCCACCAGCGTCCATCGGCCCCACACTTTAGCCATCCTATGACATCTGCCGTGATACCACCACGACACCCACCATTAGTCATCACGCTAATCACGTCCAAACTGTCAGAGTTTACATCAATACGATGGCAACCCACCTGAGATGCCAATAGCATACCATCACGGAGAGCCTAGCCTCTGCCGTAGAAGGATCAGACACAAAGGGAAGACACAAAGGGAATACCGCAACAACTAGCTCTACTAGTTGTTTGCATTCGTCGGACGCATGACCTGATCATTCACGTAGGCGTGTCCAACCAGGCTCTAACCGACCTTGTAATTGTGTTTTATTTGCAAATTTCTAATGCAAATTTGACGCAATATTTTGAACTAAAAACCCCAAAATAAACTGTAAATGTGATAAAGTGAGATTCCACTTACACATCCTTACGACCTGGTATGATTTCCCTGATCAGATATGTACCTCTCGGAATAGCAATCATTATCCTTCGATATCTGGTTCCTTCTCCACGTTTGAAATTCCATAATTCCTTTAACTAAGTACGATATCCACCGCTTACGTGGAATCAAGTGTCGATCAAATCCTCACGAATTTGTCAGCTACTAGCGTGCTAGCAGGTTGCTTGTTTGACCTAATAACCACATGCATGCATCCACGAAGTTGACCGTGAATGCACGTGGTACATGCCACCAACCGCTTGTAATCTCTCTATAATACATAGCTCGACCAGTGTGTTATGCATAAGTTCCACACACAAATTAACCATACAACACAGCAGGCTTGGTTGATCAGTGTAAACCAGCGCGACGAACGACGATGAGCTCCACCGGTGGAGACGAGAAGAAGACGGCCTGGCCGGAGGCGGTGGGAAGACCATCAAGGAGGCAAAGGAGATCATCCTCAAGGACAAGCCCGACGCCAACATCGTCGTGTTCCCCGTCGGCGGCCGTCGCCCGACCGACGAGTTCGTGATCAACGCGTCCTTGTCTTCGCCGACACTGTCGCCCAGGTCCCTCGCGTCGGCTAGCCTAGCCTAGCCTTGTTAATTGCTTTTATTGCGTGGTGTTGATAGCCAGCATATATGGTACATGATGGCTTAGTGCCGGGGCCGGGCAGGTAAATCCGTGGCTCTGTGCGAAAATGTAAACGGGTCCTATCTCACACAAAAATTTGAACTTATAAGTTATAAATATTTTTAATGCATATGACATATTCACTACGTTTCAAAATACGGAGTATAATACGCGTTATTTTTGTGCTGGTTTTTGATAGTCAACTTTGATCACTAATATATGCTAAAGTATTCAAATTGGGAATGTATAAATGGCACCATTGGATTCGTTTTGCAAATTTCTTTCATTTCATACATCATTATACTAATTTATGTACTCCCTCCGTTCCAAATTAATTGACTTATATTTGTCCACATGTGGATGTATCTAGACATGTTACAAGTATAGATACGTCCAATTTGGATAAATGAAAGTCAGTTAATTTGGAACGGAGGAGTACTATTAAAATACAAAATATGGTCAAAGTTACACATCGGTGACAGCAAAATTTAAGAGCGTCTTATATTTTGGAACGGATGGAGTAATATTTACATAACAATTGATGACCGTCTAACTCACTACTCTTGTGTCGTGTCGGTTAAACTGATATAATGTGATCTTGGACGGGAAGGAAAGCACGGATCTCTAAAGATTTAGAAATTAG
Organism: Poa pratensis; assembly: GCA_947311845.1. Taxonomy (NCBI): domain Eukaryota; kingdom Viridiplantae; phylum Streptophyta; class Magnoliopsida; order Poales; family Poaceae; genus Poa; species Poa pratensis. Next base: position 28,965,385 of record CAMZMU010000104.1, read on the forward strand.
GAGTAGATCCCAACCAGTTAACTAATGTTTAGAATTTTGAAGTAGAAGCCGATCAGCCGAAGTTAATCATAAAGGAGAATTAGGATTTAATTAGGAGTAGGAGTAGGCTACCTATTTTTTGGCGATCGTCACCGGCGGTCTGGATGTGATCGATTTTGCCGCTCGTGTGTGGCGTGTCGGGGCTCGGGATCGGGAGGCTGGCGACCGATCAATTTTGCCCGTGTCGGCCATCGGGATTTGTTTTCGTCTTGCGATCGTGTTTCCTATCGTACGTAACTTTTTTTTAGCGACCGATCGTGCAGGGCCCTCGTCAGCTTCAGCGTCGATCGATATTCCGATCGCGAGCCAACCGAGTTTCGAGAAAGCCATGAGCCCACGGCCACGCTCGCCTCACGCCCAGGATTCCTGCTAAAGTGCTAAGTATATACTGCCTAAATAAAAACCTGGGCCCCAAACTTTATGGGCCCTGTGCGGGCCACACAGTTGGCACCACTATGGGCCCGACAGCAGGCCGCGGCGCAATCTAGCGGGCGAGACTAGCTTGCACGCGTGAAGCCTTGCGTGGTTTCCGACCACGTCGCACGTGTGGTTCCGACAGCTACACGACAAGGAGCCGGGAGGAGGAAGACGAGCGCCCCGCCGCCACCGCCGGCTGAAGCGCCTGCCCCCGTCATCCGCAGCCGGCGGCACTACCGCGCCGCCTCACCGCCCGCCTTGCTGGGACCCCACCCACGTGCTGCGCGTCACGCCCACCGCGTCAACGCGTCCGAAGAGCGTGCGACGGCTCGCGCGCGTCAACTAGCATTTCCGCAAGCTATCAGGGGCGACGCACGGCATCCAGGCGCACGGCAGAGGGAAACAAGGAGGCCAATGCCTTGTGGAGACAGCAAGTCATACTATCTTTCAAAAAATTACGGCACATCCGTCTTTTTTTTAGAAAAAAATGTCTGAAGTAATGCGTGCATAGGGAAAAGAAAAAAGTTTACAATTGACCGCACAGCAGGACTTCATCATCTTTTACAACTACTAGGCAACTTGGGCGGCGACGCCGCGCCTTTGTGGTTGTACTGTCGTTATTACGTGTTTTCCACAGTGGCAAGCAAAGGTTTTTTTTAATGTTTTTGAAGATAATTGAATCGGCAGTGGTGTGAAAGAGAACGTTAGGAAACAAATAATAGAAGCCTTATTGATGCCATCATATAAAAGAGTTGGATAAGTATGCCGCAGTGAACAATCCGTAAGAATTTACTTGTGCAAGTCTTAAAATGTTCAGAGGCAAATGAAAAATAGAGTATGTGTTAGGGATTTAGGGTACCATCCTTCACTCAAACAGGGGGCAAAACTCAAAGACATGCATGCACACAATATCAAGAATTTTGGAGCAAAATCATACTTCTGTAGTATCGATACTATGCACAGGAGTTGGATCCTCTCCGTGGGTGTTCAATTACATTCAGTCATACAATGTCCAGACCCAGATGAGGGCAAAAGGGAAATAGCTACGTAGTAGTCATTTATATATCACCAGCAGTTTTTTTTGGGTTTGCGCGACTCCTGCATAAGCTGAAAGCTAACAGCTCAGATCATTTCCTTTTGAAATGTATCTACCTCTTTGCCTTCGCCAATGGGAATGATGGCAAAACAATCACTAAAAGCTGAGGTTTACAAACTTACAATGAGGATCAGCTACCAGGCTAAATCGAAAAGGTTTACCGTTCATCCTATCATGTAGATGAGGATCTCCATACATCCTTGCAAAACTTAATTGTACACCGGTGCCAGTACTAAAGGTCCAGAAGATAGCAGCAAACAGAACCAGCAAGGAGACAGAGATCAGTTCTGCACCCCTTCTGCTAACGTGAATAACTGGCACCCTTGGTTCTTCATTTGGAGCGTGTTCTGACCTAAAGCTAAAAATGTGTCGGAGTGTTCTATTGAGAACATTGCTTTCAGCAGCCAAAGCTGGACCGGCAGGGACTACATCCAGCAAGGCTGATACAGCTGAACTGAACCATGATTGTGAATCCTGTGGATTTGGTTAGGTTGTTCCTGATTCATCATATGAATATTGGCAGTGCCTGCAATGTTCAGAAGCAGCAAGTTAAGACGCCTCACAATGTTGTCGGAGATGATATTTAGGTGATCACATGCAAAGCTTGCAAAACAAAATGAATTCATTAAGCACCTGATGTATGTGAGGAGAAGACAACATGGTTATGATGCACATGGTTCCGCACATTAAGAGCAACCTGGTTCTGTGTCCATGATTCAGATGTATAGTGAAACCCCTGATTCTGGGATCCACTGTCACCGAAATAACCATTTTGGTTTTCAGTCCCTACTCCAGCCATGTCAAATGAACCAGGTAGAAAATCGAAGCATCAGAGTACTCCAAACTATCGTGCATCCCATTGGATGCAGAAGTGAAGTGCTCAGTTGTAGTACAGTTCATACTCTGTCCTACATCTTCTAGATCAAAGAAATCGTTGATTTCAAGGAACTTCTCATCAGCATCCGCCTGTACTAGCAAACCTTGACACAGATCTCAGCGCACTTGTTTCTTCAGTGCATGTTGGTAAGAGCAGACTCCGCAATTTGATCACTGGGCCCTGATTGTGGATCAACACCTGTGCTTTGTAGCACCGCAGAAGAAGGATCTGCAGAACTGATAATATCACCGTGACGTCCATGGAAATCTCCAAACCAACCTATATAAGTCATATATACATATGATTTACAACTGGGGAAATATGTAAAATATCTCATGCATATTACTACAAAATGTAATAGTGTTGTACAATCATTCAAATTATGTGTCTGATGTCTTTAGGGAACATAGCATACGTATTCGCAAGTATTGACCAGACCTAAGAAAATACTGTATCTTACAAATTTGTAATTGTGTAAGCATAAATCAGCAGTAACTAACAATTATGGCAAATGCAT